>JBAWJQ010001371.1:0-76839 GCA_037783105.1 Bactrocera zonata | reverse complement strand
TTTTTACATTTCAATACAAAGCAAACAAAACGTCAAAATATGGAAAATATGGAGAAAATTTCGAAATAAGCAAAACTATAATTAAGCATTTTTAGTAACTAAAAGAAAAAATAATAACAAAAAATCTAAGCTAACAAATTTGCAAACTAACTTTAAAACACTTCCAATTTTTCAAAAAAAAAAAAACTGCAAATATAACAAATATTTTTATAGAGATTGACTAAGCTTGTGTTAAAAATATTTTGTTTAAATGATTACTAAAAATTATATAATGTATGCTTATTGATAAAAAAAAAATATATAAAAAAATTTAATAATTTTCAAAATTACGTAAAATTTTAGCAATTTTTAATTTCGAAATTTTTCAATTAATAAATTAATAACAAATTTATGCTATACAGTTTTTTTTTATAATTTATAAAATAATTTTATTTTTTTTTGCCTTAAAATTTATGAAACGTAATAAAAATATGAAAACATACATACATACATATTATATATACTTATGTACTTCGCTTTCATGTGTCATACCAGAAGGTCGCTTAAATTTTTTGTTGTAAATAGCGCCTTCATACTATGTAGTGCATAGACGTGTTTGCCAACTTTATGTTAACTTAATTCTTAACAGCGGTGCAGTTTTTAACAGATAACTGCTTTAAACACATAACATTAATATGTTTAAAATTATATTGTAATATAAAAAATATTTATGGTAAATAAATACATTATGCACATATACATAAAAATATTTTAAACAGACGCGTACTTTTATATAATTTTATTTTTAAAACTGAAACACATATGTATGTATGTATTCGGTTAGCTAACCTAACCGAAACACATACATATTTAACCGAAAAAGAATGTTATTTTTTTTATTGCAAAAAGACACATAATAATTTTACGTTTTATTTACAGTTTTAACTAAACTTGTATTGAACATTATGTAAGCATAAATAAGACGAACCTACATATTTATCAATAGTTATAGCATTGTATTTACTAACCCAAAAAAAAAAAAAATCTCAAATGTAATTACATACATATACACCTAAAAATACATACATACATATTATACGAGTAATATAATTATTAAAGAAATATATAGAATTGTAAATTGATTGTATAAAATCAAGCATTTTTCATTAGCAGCGCGATGCGCCAACGCTGTGAGGTAAGTTTTCTTCGCAAGACCGAATCAGCTGATTTGTAAACATAGGCAATAACATAATCTGTGAATTCATGTTTGCTGACTTTTTCACACTTCCGCTGCTAACTTATTTCAAGTTTAAATACATATGTACGTATGCATATACATAAGTACATATTTGGGCAACACAGTTAGTTTCTATGCACACGCTATCAAACGCGCGTGAGAATCGTTTGGTAAATAGATTTGCCCCTGGTATTATGACAAATGAGCCTTATGATAACAGTGATACAACTTAGTACTTAACCACAGCCGAATGAGCCGTCAACGCCGGTGGTTGTGTTGTTCCAAAGGGGTTTCTACAGCTTTTGTGTTGTTAGGTCGAACAGCTGACCAAAAAGAGATCACGTGCGCTTCATTTGAAGAGCGTGAAATATACGTGTGTAAGAGCACTGATAGAGTTCTTATTAGATGATCTATCAAGCGACGAAAATACCTGAATAAATGTATAAATATATACATATGTATTACTGGCCTCAAAGCTTAACATAATTATGTGTGCAAATATGTAATAAGCAATTAACAGTACTCTGTTAAATGTTATGTATTTTTTATCACGAGTAGCGCAAATTAGTGAGGAAAGAAATGATTATTTTTTGCTTTTTTTAAATTTTGTTATAATTTTTTAATTTAATTATCAAATTGGAAACCTTTTAATGAGCTACAATTTAGGTAAAATAAGAAACATATAAGCTTGCTGGATGAGCTCTTAAAGTAAAAGGAAGCCGGCTATAGTAAAGCTATTAGTTTATAGAAAATATGCAATCTTCTTAAAGAAGATTCTAATGAGTCTTCAAATTTAAATGGGAACATGTAAGCTAAACTTATAGCAATATTTATCATAGCTACTATGAATATGTTTACTTTTCTCAACAACTTTTTTCTTTTTTTTTCAAGAATATATATTTTTACAACACAATAATCCAATTTGATAAAAAAAAAGATCAAAAGTACATATACATATGTATGTTATATAGGCTATGAGGCAGATTAATGGCTTTTAACCCCAACAGTCCTTTATTAATGTAATTATACTGCTGGATATCGGTAAAAATATATTTACATATATGTACATATATACATATGTATACATATGGGTCTAGAGTCAGATTATTGGCTTTGATTTGAAAAATCACCTCCTTTCGCAATAATCCTTTGTTAATATAATTACACTGCTGCACACGATTTATTGTGAATAGGCACAGAAACAATTGGTTTTGTAAAATGACAACACAGGGTGTTGTTAAACAACAAAATTCACATGTAAATTGGATGAAAATTCTGCATTAATTTACAATTTAGTGAAAAAAAATTAACAAAAAAAATTGTGTTATAGTGAAAATTAAATAAAAGATGTCATTTACTTCACGTCTCTGTCGTGTTATAAATTCCTCTACACACGTGCAGCGTTATGCAACGCGCAACATCATTGGCAGCACGCAGGCGGCATGGTCTTTGCGCTGGAACAAAAATCTGGGAAGAAATAGTAGGCCAATATTCACATATTTACATAACATAAATCTTTATTTAAGCCAATGGTTATTTGACAGTCCCTCAATTTGCTCGTTGCATGAGTACGGAGTCAACAGCATCCGCAAATGTTGAAGACAAGGGACGTTTCCACAATATTATCAGGCAAACTGAAAAGCCGGTCGGCGAGGCTGATAAGCATGAATTTCAAGCCGAGACGCGTATGTTGCTGGACATTGTGGCGCGTTCATTATATTCCGAGAATGAAGTATTTGTGCGGGAATTAATTTCTAACGCTAGTGATGCATTGGAGAAATTCCGTTACACTGTCCATACCGCTGGTGAAAATGAGAAGAACTTTGAAGGCGCAGATCGGCCATTAGAAATACACATTGCTACTGATAAACAGTCAATGCAATTAACAATACAGGTAAAAATTAAAAAATTATATGCAAATCTAATTTTCTGCATATGTTTTTATAAATGATATTCTAACTGAATTTTTAGGACACAGGTATTGGCATGACTCGCGAAGAGCTTGTCAATAATCTTGGTATGATTGCACGCAGCGGCTCGAAACAATTCTTGGAACAAATAAAGGAAGCAGGTGGTGGTGTGGAAAACTCCTCGAATATTATTGGACAATTCGGTGTTGGTTTTTACTCCGCCTTTATGGTAGCTGATAAAGTGGAAGTGTTTACAAAATCTTCGAAGGTGGGTTCACAAGGATTACGCTGGTCGTCTGATGGATCGGGATCATATGAAATTCAGGAAGCTGATGGTGTAGCGCATGGCACTAAAATTGTTATACATTTAAAAACAGAATGTAGAGAATATGCAGATGAGGATCGCATTAGAGGTGGAAATTAAAAAAATTGCTTAAAAATAATAAATTATATAATTAATATGCTTCAATAGCGGTGATCAAGAAATATAGTAACTTTGTTGGTTCACCAATATTTTTGAATGGTCAACGCGCTAATGACATCCAGCCCTTATGGTTAATGGAACCGAAAGATGTGTCACAAGAACAGCATAATGAGTTCTATAGATTCATTGGCAACACTTTTGATACACCGCGTTTCGTATTGCATTACAAGGTAATACGATACAAACGAAAATAAAATTTATTATACATTTTCTAAAAGAATGAAATTATTCGCAGACTGATGTGCCACTCAGCATTCGTGCTTTGCTCTACTTCCCCGAAGGTAAACCGGGTTTATTCGATATGACTCGTGACGCTAATGTAGGTGTGGCTTTATATACGCGGAAGGTTTTAATACAATCTAAAACAGAAAACCTGGTGCCCAAATGGCTACGATTTATTAAAGGTTTGATTTTTCATTTGAAGGATTAATAACAAATTTCTAATATTTACGAATATTTTTCTTTCTTTAAAGGCGTGGTGGACTCCGAAGATATACCCTTAAATTTAAGTCGCGAACTTCTTCAGAATAGCGCTTTAATCAAGTTAGTTTTACTTATAAAATTTTTATGTAATTTCGTGACTTAATATTTCATTACTTTTCCAGAAAGCTGTCTAATGTGCTAGCAACTCGTGTGCTCCGTTTCCTGCAGGAACGTGCGAAAAAGCAACCTGAAGAGTATGCTGCTTTTTATAAGGATTACGGTCTATTCCTTAAGGAAGGCATTGTTACGTCAAACGATCACAATGAAAAGGAAGGCATTGCCAAGCTTTTGCGTTTCGATTCATCAAAGAATGCGGACGGCAATCGTATATCCCTCTTAGATTATTGCACAAATGTTGGTGAACAAAAGGATATCTACTATTTAGCTGCGCCAAATCGTGTACTTGCTGAATCGTCTCCCTATTATGAAAGCTTGAAGAAACGAGGCGTTGAAGTGTTATTCTGCTACGAACCCTATGATGAGCTTGTCCTCATGCAATTGGGTACATTCCAAGGTAAAAAACTAGTATCTGTTGAAAAGGAAATGCGTGAGGACGATGCGGGTGAAAACGTAACAGACTACGGCGAAGGCAGTTTGTTACGCTCGCAGATCGACGAACTCTTGCCCTGGATACGAGAGAAACTTAGTGGCAAGGTGGTGAATGTTAAGGTCACAACTCGCCTTGACACACATCCTTGTGTGATTACAGTAGAAGAAATGGCGGCTGCGCGACATTTCATTCGCACACAGAGTCATCAATTGCCCGAGGAGAATCGTTTCGCTTTACTGCAGCCGCAATTAGAGATAAATCCTAAGTAATTTCACAAAGCAAATACTTTAACAGCGCAAATTTTAATTGCTTTCTCTCTCTCATTCTCTCTTTTTATAGGCACGAAATTATTAAGAAATTGAATAAGCTGCGCACAAGTGATCCTGAGCTTGCCGAGTTGGTTACACAACAGCTTTTTGCGAACGCTATGGTCGGCGCTGGGCTCGCCGAGGATCCGCGTACGCTTCTGCTGACAATGAATGAATTGTTGACAAAAGCTTTGGAGAAGCACTAGAAAACTGTTATAAAAATTAAATTAGTTTTATGTATATTTTTTTAAATGAACAAAATTACTTCCGTTTTCCGTTTGGTGTGTGAATGTACAAAGACAAGAAATACTTAATACTACACAAATTATTTTAATTGTGAAAATGAATAAAAAAAAGGAATTGTTATAAAAAGATTTAGCTGTTTTTTTACGCAGACAAAAATTTTTTAAAATGTTCAGTTTGTTCTTTTGATAATATTCACTTACAATAACACCTTGTAAGCCAATATGAAAAAAAGTTCAGTAGGTTTTGAATTTACATATTTTTGTTTTGCTTTTTTCGAACAATTAACTAAAATCGTTTCGAGAATTTGATGATAAGTTTCTGTTATAAATTAAAATATCGAACTATTTCATAATAATGGAACCACCTAAAGACAAATGGAATATTGTGCTACTTGTATTTATTTTACACGGCATTGGCACATTGATGCCATGGAATATGTTTATAACGGCAAAGAGTTATTTCGTTGAATTCAAATTAGGCGGCGGAGATTCAAATTCAACAGGTGCTTCAAATTATGCAGCGAATTTTTTACAATATCATGGATTTGCGGCTCAAATTCCCAATGTGGTATTTAATTGGCTCAATGTGTTTTTAAATTTGGGTGGAGATTTGACGACACGAATGGCGATTAGTATATTAGTGGAGCTGTTTATATTTGTGGTTACAGTTCTTATGGCCATGGTTGACTCTACAAATTGGCCCGGCGCCTTTTTCTGGATAACAATGGTCACAGTAGTCGTCTTAAATATGGCTAGCGCTGTTTACCAAAATACGATATTCGGAATGGTCGCCACCTTTCCATTTAGATATACTGGCGCGGTTATATTGGGATGCAACATTTGCGGCCTCTTTGTATCTTTAATAAGTATTGGGAGTAATTATATATTTCCTACAATTAGAACTGCTGCCATTTATTACTTCATAACGGCGATGGTGCTTTTATTGTTTTGTTATGATACATTCTTCGCAATACCTTTGAACAAATTTTTCATCTATAATCAACTTTCTCGAAAAACGGAAGGCAGTGAAAATGTGAAAACTTCGGATATACCTTATTGGACAATCTTTAAAACAGCATCTATGCAGCTGTTTAATGTATTTTTAATATTCTTTGTAACTTTGGCGGTTTTTCCTGCCGTTAACTCTGATATTAAGGCATCGTCATCGGATTTTTTCATAAAGGACCCTATAATGTATATACAAATTACCTGCTTTTTAACATTCAACTTATTTGCGATGCTTGGAAGTTTGACTTCATATTGGATTCAATGGCCTGGTCCGAAATATTTGGTCGTACCAGTTGTCTTGCGATTGGTTTTTATACCGTTATTCCTGTTTTGCAATTATTTGCCTCTAAACATCGATAGAAGTCTGCCAGTTATAATAAACAATGACTGGATATACTGGATTATTGGTGTTTTAATGGCATACACTTCCGGATACTACAGTGCTCTGGCAATGATGTATGCTCCACAGACAGTTGAACAAAACCAACAAGTCAAAGCTGGAATGTTCGCCGGTGCGATGCTCATAAGTGGGATTTTTTGTGGAATTTTGTTTTCATTCATAACTCCTTACTTAGTCTAATATGAAATAAACTAAAATTTATATCATGACTAAACTTTTTACGGAAATTAAAAATTAACAGTTACAAACTTTAGGATTTCCGGCCATATAGGTTTCCTCTACACTTATACATAAATGTATATATTATTTGTACATTGCAAAGACAAACTCTTCAAAAATAAAGTATGTGGTTTTATTTTAATGTGTAAAATTTATCTTATTTAAATGAGAAATTATGAGATTCCTTAGAGTTATTAAAAAAATTCGTATTGGTCGACGCTGTCATCTGCCGCCTTACATCAGAAAATGCGACCCTGTTTCACGTGAGTAGTCATTATGGATTAAAAAGCAAAGTGTAGCATAGCGCGTACTCGCTCTGCTGGCGAGAGAAGAAAAATTACCGAAATACCTCTCACGTGCTTCTCCACTTGTACGCTCTTTATTATACTTAGCATGTGAATGTGTACTCAATACCCCTCTTATCCTCACCATTTCTATCAAGAATATGATCTATGTTCCATGTAATAAGCTCAAATTCAAACAATGTTTCCAGTATTCGAATTATTACTTTTTTAAAGCCTTTCTTTGTTAATTTGGCTTACGGTGCTTAGGTTTTATCGGTATTTTATTGAAAAGCTGAATATTCTATGGTCACGCGCAGTTCGAAGGGAAAATTTTTAGTCGTACACACACACTATTGCATCTCGTTAAATGCGCGTGTGACGTTTTCTCCTTTTCAGCGCACCCTTGCCCCAACCCAATGCTGCTTCTAAATAACTTGGTCATATGACCACTAGTTTAATCATGCATATGCAACAACTATACTCGTATAGCCGTGCGATAACATTTGTGTGAGCGGTTTGGCTATATATTAACGATTTCCATCGAAAGTGACAACTGGTATATAATTGGAAAGCCAGCAAACACTACGAGCTGAACAACAGCGGAGTTTGGCGTTCAGTGAAGAAATTGAAATCACTCACAGTGTTGTCAGCGACCGAACCGACCAGTTCTTGTTCGAACTCCTACGCTTTAGCAGCAAGTTACCAGTCAAGACCCAAGAAAGGCCTAAAGCTAACCACAAGTTAGTCAAGTGAGTGTTGGAAATGTGCAATCTGTGATAAAAGCTTTGAAAATATATATGACATACGGTCCGCTCTTAGTGTGTTGAAGTTGTAGAAAAAAGTGAAGGGAGGGAAATTATAGCTGAATTGAATTTGTACTGTTTGCTGAAACGATTTTGAGAAGCATCAGGCAGACAATAGTCGATTCACTTTAAACATCCCCTGGGGAAATTGGAAAGAATACGCAATAACAGAACACAGGCAGATGCAGAAAATTGCCACGACATTTGCTGAAACACAAGGCAAAAGAAAGTGGGCAAAGGAGCTTCTCTGACTTGACAAGTGAGCACAAAGAGTAGTGACTTTGCGAATGTGATATAAATAAATAGGCACCGAAATCTCTTCGATTTTTAGTTAACAAATCGAGAATTGCAAACTTTCTTGCTTTATAAAAATAACGATATCCGTTAAAGCATAGGAATATTACATTGTGGGGGACATATTTCCAATATTCTGTCTAGTTGCAAATTGAAATCAAGAGGTAGGCGGTCATTAGCAATGATTTATTGAAGTGTAGAAACGAATAAAAATTCGATAAAGTGCAATACATCGTCATACAAGACAAAAAACAACAACCACGGGAAGGTACGAAAAATACAACATTGTACACGAACGTAGCAACGATAGAAGGTGACGACAACGGTGCCGACGTTAGCGACGAGACAAAATCAAAAACGAGACGTAACGAAGCGAAACAATTGAAGAGAGAACAGCAAAAACAGTAGTTGAGTCGACAAGCAATCAAGCAGCAGTCAAAGTGAAGAACTCAGAAATTTGGAAGTGCTATCAAGTAAAAACGCAAATTAAATTTTACATCTTCTGTATTATACGTTTTAAAGCAATACAAAAAATAGAAAAAAGTAAACAGGAACGTACAAATTCACAAGAATTCAGAAACTCCCTTCAACACACCTACAACAACCGAATTTAATAATATAAGGAATATAATAAACGAGTGCACATCTTGAACAGCAAGCCCTAACGTAAAAATCAAATAAATTTTCTTTTTCGTAGAAAAACTTACAAAACACCCCGCACATACACAATAAAACAGAATCATGTCTGATGCACAGAGCGATAACCCAATCTACGGACCCTTCTTCGGAGTCATGGGAGCAGCCTCAGCCATCATTTTCAGTGGTAAGTAAACTATTCGGAAACAAAAAGTCTTGCTTAAAAAATACGATAACAGTGGGACTTGCTTGGGAAGATATGTGAATTACACAGGTAGATGAATATGATTTGATATCTGAATGGTTTAGCTTCTTGCGGTCAGGCGTTTATTACGGGGGTTTATTGGAAGTTGTATTAAAAAGAGGTTATCCTGAGACCAGTGTTACACAAAATGTACAACTAAATATTTTTTTTTTTCATTTTGTGTGAACATGTGTAAAAAATCGAACATTTTGGCAGACGGATTGCGAAAAAGGGATGAAAAGGAATTGTTGGGAATTTTCTTGGCACATGTGTACGTATATTAAGTACTTTTTCGGGAGGAGGCAGGTGGAAGGTCGCTGTTTTATATACATATAATCGCATATATGTATGTATATGAAAAAGAAAATGAACTTTCATACTATATCGGCGAAAATTATTCTCTTGCATAGTTTGTAGTAAATTTGTAATGAAATAGCTTCATCATATTCTAATTTGGTACTATGAAAATAACTGCAACATTGTAGCTAATCTAATGCGGGTGACATACGGAATATATTAGTATTTTTGCTATATATATTATTTTTATCCAATATATGATTACAAATTATTTGCTGTGCGTTGCATTGTGATGATATTCAACTTAACCATAAAACACTTAACACCCTCTATTAATGCGTGAATTGAATGTACAATAGTAACCTACAATACTTTTTATCATCACGCGCTCTCTTGTTAGTTGAAAAGAGCAGCAATGCTGGTCAGCTATTTGAATAAAAATAATGCAAAGAGAATAAGGAGGAGAAAAGAGCACTTAAATTTGAAAGGAAATGAGTCAACTACCACAAGCGCCAAGTGGAGCTCAACAACCAATAATTGTAGCATATGACAGAGAACCAGTTTGAATGTGGCTTGTGGGGTTTTTCAGCGATGGGGTGGGTGGTGCAAATTTTAAGGTTAAGCTTGAGTTGCGTATGGCAGCAGTGCTTCCAAAAACAAATGTGAACATTGTTCAATTCTGACAAGTCATGAGACTTGCTCATGTTTCTTTACCTTGCGCGGTATTGCCATTGCTCAAAATTCCTTGAATTTAAGGTTTTGGTTGTGCAATTTACACACATATGCGATATTTTCAAATTCATATATCTGGTTTTAATATTGTATTGCATAAATAACTGGCAATTGCAATAATCACATGCTTTCGCTTGATATCACATGGTTAACTGATAATGCTTTTGATAAGAAAATAAACACAAGTTACAGAACGGAAAAAATATCTTAATGTACATATATCCTCCCATAACTTTTTAAAGCATCGAAAGGTTCAGTTTATAAAGTTCTTGACATTAGTATGTTTTCGTTAATATCACATGATTTGCCAATTACTTTATTTAAGAAGATATGATTCGTGTCCTCATTACGTAATAGTAACAACTTATAATCATTGATTGTAAAGTACATACGTCAGTTAATTTTCAGCTTAATAAAATGTTTTAAATATTTTTCAAAGAATATTTGGCCATATTGGTTGTGTATACGTACTTGTTTTCGCATATTTCTCCATTTTCTTATAAAACCATTTTCTATGAAAACGGAGTTAGTTTACTTTTGTAAGTCATTGTTCAACATACATATTCATTTAACGTCTTTACGATATCATAGGCACGTCTTCCCGGTCTATGTATAACGACTTGCTACTGTCGAGTAGGTTATATAGTCACATGATTAACTGTTACTGTATTTTTCTAATTGTGCATATGCTCGTTAATTTGATTTTTCGATTCTTCCTTTTCTCTCTGTTCGCTTACTCTTATTTCATTGTGCTTTGTCGTTGATATTCCGTTCTTTCTGAGCAGTTGATATGACACACTAATCACATTGAGTCATTCACATTCTCTGAACAAAAACAATTATATTTATATGTAAACATACTCCGAGTCATGATTTGCTCATTATTATGAAGTCGTGTATTTATTTTATTTGAAATTAATTTAATTTTTTAAACTTCTAAAGATATATCAGTTATATTAACAAACAAAACGAAAGTGAAATGTATATCTAACATCAAGGCACAGTGACACTTAATAGAATGGAATACATGATTATTATTATTAGAAAGAAAGCTTCCTTACGATATTTTCGGAATTTTAACTTAACATTTGTTTTATAAGCATTAAGAAATTTAATAATGCCATTTTAATTATTGTAATTTTTTTCATTTACTGCTTTCTTTTGAATTCGTGTTAATCCGGTTTACAAAAATATATTCGATACGCTTCAATATATTTATGAGTAGTTTTGCTGGTCATAACTTTGAAAGGTTTCATTCCATTGAACTTTACGCTTATGTGCATAATTGTATATGCTCTACATTTCTCTTCATATACTTTGCCGCCTATTGTGCATGTATGTATGAATGTATATGCGGCTTCGATTTATATAGAGCTTCTTATCTCCGGATGCGCAAACGCCCTTTTTCAGCCATTAAATAAGGATGAAAATTGAAGTTCATTTGTAGTTTTCTAACCAAATTCCACTTTTTGTGGTAGTCACGTGACACTTGAGCAGTTATTAATAACACCTTTTATTTTGACTTTTCAAGCGCAACGCTATTCGTGGGCGTTTGCTATATATTACTACACGAGCATGTCTAGACGTTTACGCTGTGTTCATTTATTCTTTTTTTTCATATTTTTAACTAATTTGCAAGCTATTTGTGTGATAATCTTCGTATTTTTGCAGCATCTTCTTTGTGCAAATTTATGTACATATGTATGTATGAAGCAAAAAATATCTTTTCCCCCGGATTTTCATACAAGCGAGAGAAAAATTACACTTTCTTGCTATTATAGCTTTACAAATGAGCATAATAATGACCTCCATTGCTCTGTGTTTTCTCCTACGTTCTCTCTTTCTTAGATCGAATATATTTTATTTTGCAATAAATCCGTACTTGCATCCGTATTCAGCTACAGAAAACGTCATCAATTGACATCCATTTAGTCAATGGAAAAGAGCGTCCATATTTCTATTTAAAAGAAGCATTTATGCTTACGCACATTTCATTGGCACTTATATTAATTTATTGCTGAGCGTACATGTTCTCATGCTTTCACACATTTCTACATATGAATGTGTATTCGCATGTATATTGTATAATTGATACTTTTTAAATTTATTTTGTATTTAATTTTTGATGTACTTTCTATTTATTATTTCGCTTTCAATGCTAACGATATGTCACACGTTTTAAATCTCTAAACAAAACCAGTGGAGACGTATGCATTTTTTATTTAGATTGAATTTATATAATATAATGGCTTATAGTCATATATTCAAAAAGTGTCATGACATTTTAATAATCATATAAGAGCACCATTACTTTCGCAGTTTACTTAAGAATTTACAATGGGCATCTTGCTTCAAATCAATTTATGCAATTATTATTGAAGTTATTCCTGTGGGAACTAAGCTCCCGCTTGTTAGAAATTCTTCACATTCTTTCTTAGCTTTTGTCTTACATGATTTGTTTTGTACGTTGCTACTTGAATTCTCATTGTTTTGTTTGTTTTATTGTGTCTGCCACATTGGCTCACATTGGATTTAACTATACATTCACTAGCACATTCGTACGTTTTTGTACTCAACTGTGACGTAAAATGTTTTTAAATATGAATTCTATAAAAGAGAATACATATGTATGTACATATTTAGATAGCAAGCAATAAGAAAAATGTGCTTCATTGTTTTATTGGCATGAATTTTCTGTCTGCGCGGTGAATGCCAACCCGTTTTCTTTTCGATCCCGCATATTGCCGCATTACTGAATGGTTTTATTGTGATAGTTTGATTAACAATATATTTAAATTTTGTTTTGATTTCGTGCGAAATGTTTACTACTTGCTATTTATTACAAAGCTTCTGCAGCTAGCTCACCCGTAAATGTGTAAAATTGCATGAAATGCCTTTCGGGTCCCAAAAGAGCTGCTCAAAAATATTAAATACTTAAAATATGCGGCTTACTGTGTGCTCTATGCATGCACAAATTAGAATTCTAATGCAAAAAAGTGATTAAACAACAATTAGTTAAGTCGTTTCGTTATGCAAAAAAGCGGTTTCAAAAGACGTTCAATGCCAAGTCCCAATGTAAATCCAATTTTACTTTCAAATTTGTTAATACACAACAAAAGCGAATGTTTGTAGATGCGAGTATATCCATAGTTAGCGTAACTTGGTTGCTAGCAAAAGCGAATACACGTACGGCTGTTATAGCTAAGCTATTAATTTAGCATCGTCAATGGAAGTGTACTCAAATTGGCTACTGCTGTCGGTACATATACATATGTATGTAGAAAGATGTAGGGAGATCTCAAGGAATAAATTATTTAATTTCAGTGTAGCTTTTTATTGACTTATGGCGGATCGTTGCTTATACATTCCTATGCATATTCTTTATATTGCTGTTGTACTTATGGCTCCTTAAATGGAGTACCGAATCACTTAATTGTCGTTGTGATAAACATTTCAATAAATCAAAATTATGACAATTAATTTTTTTATTATTAGTAGTTAACCATTTTTACTTTGCTTATCAAATTTCACAAGAAAATATTTCATAATTTCTTTTTCTCATAATAAGTTTGTATCAGTAACAAGGCATTGTCAATTCAAGTATAGAACTTATAAAAAAATTCTGCACTTGAATGAATTTTAAAAGTAACAATCTTCTTCAACATTCATATTACGACAGCTGATCACGGCGATTCGCTCTCTTTTTCTGGTACTCTTATTTGTACTCACTTAATCGCTATCGATTGTTATCCGAACAATTTGATGGCAAGCAAAAGTAACGCACGAAGTCATTTATAAATATGCCTTATGCTGTTAATTAGCGCGAAATCACATGACTGTCGTTATACCTGATATCAGAGTGGCTAAAATTACTTCACTCCCAACTCCACCTCATACCGCAGGCGAATATTGACATGCAATGCGCATACAAAGTACGCTTAATGATGATCGCTCAGCCAATAACCAGTAAGCGACAAATTAAACAATATTTCTGACAATTGTCAAATTAATGAATTCTCCATTATTAAGTGCCATAAGCGAAATTTGAACAATATCAATGGTTTTGAATATAATTATGTGTGCAACACATATGTATATATGTCCATGTTATTGCAAAAAAATATATCATGAAATATATACATATTCATACGTATGCATATATTATATGCACAAATCCATGTGTATGTATGTATTCCACGCTTTTTCAGTTTGAATTTCAACTTTATGTTTCAAACGTTGAGCATTTTCTCTGACGTTCGCTTTACGTCTGGTTTGCAAACTTAATTGATTATTATTTTTATTTTGCTCGCTATCGGCAATAACCGGTTATTTCTCATTTTATATAGCGAAGTTCGATATATGCGATCGTGTATTTTTAATTACAATTGCTGTATTCATTGACATGTTTACGTAGCAATAACGTTGGGGATGGGGAAAATTCGATGACTCACCCATTGCAATATGAGAAAAATCACCGATAAATGATTTTATATTCGGTGTTAAATTTATATAAAATTTTTACAAAAGAGTAATGTATAAGTATATTTATGTGCCTTTATTTGCATAACACGAATACCTTATTTCGCTGTTGGCTTGCTTTTACAAAATTCTAGAAATTCATTCTTATCTAAAACTGGTACTTCTTCTTATCGCTTGCAAGGCATATCTTTACAACTGCTTTTTATTTGAGTATTCTCATTTATTATAAATTCAAGTATTCTTGTTTCTCAAAAGTAGCGTTGGGGAATGTGAAATACACGATTTTTCCCTCGTACTTCACCTGCTTTACTGTGCCTTACTCACGATAGCTACTCTCTTTTTTGATCAACTTGTCTCGGTATTATCTTTCGTTTAGCACCAGTCTATTCACTTTTGTGTGAAATGTGCTTGGATTTCTCATACTTCGAAGGTTTTTATTTACTCTGCCTTTTATCACATTGCTTGCCGTCTCTTTTAATGACTGCTCAATTTTTTTGTGATAATTGCATTACTGTCATGTGACCAATATTACAGGTGAATATTATATAAAATAATTACGAACTTAACGATTCGGTGAAATAATACCAAAACATACATATGTATGTACATGTATAACACCTGGAACGTTCGGTTATTCTCTTGTAAAGCAGATAATCTTTACCTAAAAATGCAAACATGAAAATAAAGGTAGTTTTTTAAGCAATTTGTTATTAATTTTTTATTTTCGTATTTTTATAATGTTATAAAAATATTTGTATATTGTTATAAATGGAGGTTTCAAACGTTTCTGTAATAAAATTTGAAAAATAATGTCGAAATTTCTATATACAATATGTATCTCTAAAATAAATGAACATTTTTGTTCTAATTTAGTCAAGGGTTGTAGGCAAAAATTATTAGACATGTCATAGACATTTAATTGTATTTTCCCAAGCGGTCCCAACTATATAAAACGTATTTATTATTTTTACATAACTTCCCGTTATATTTTCATGTCTAGATCAGAAAATACTTGTAATATATGTATTTTTCACCACTATTTTGCTTTTTTGTATTCCAGCTCTGGGAGCCGCCTATGGTACCGCTAAATCAGGAACTGGTATCGCTGCCATGTCAGTGATGCGACCAGAATTGATCATGAAATCTATCATTCCCGTTGTCATGGCTGGTATTATTGCCATTTACGGTTTGGTCGTAGCTGTCCTTATTGCTGGTGCTTTGGAAGAGCCCTCAACTTACACACTGTACAAGTAAGTGTGTGCCACTAGAGAATTTAGCGAAGTTTCAGTTTTTGTATATTGCTAATTTTGTTTTATTTCCTACCACTTTAAAATTTGCAGGGGTTTCATTCATTTGGGTGCCGGTTTATCGGTAGGTTTCTCTGGTTTAGCGGCAGGTTTTGCGATCGGTATTGTTGGTGATGCTGGTGTAAGAGGTACAGCACAGCAGCCGCGTCTCTTCGTCGGTATGATTTTGATTCTCATTTTCGCTGAAGTATTGGGTCTGTACGGTCTTATTGTTGCCATTTACTTGTACACAAAATAAATTAATACAACAATTAAAACCACAAATCCAACATCCACATCAACAAAAAACAAAAATATGCAAAAAAAAAAAATCAACCAACCAAACAATCATTAAAATGCAACAAGCAACTCCATCAAAGAAATTTGTAATAATATAAACGCAGCAACAACCAAACAAAGCCAAGGCGAGCAGGATCAGCGACAAGTATTAGAGTAAAAGTAGCTGGCAAACAATGGTAAAAGCAGCAGCAGCAACAACAACAGCAGCAGATCTCAAGCAGAGCCACAAGAATTGCTTGTAAAAGAGCCAAAATGAAAATAAAGTTCCACGAATGGCTGATTTTTAGTATTGAAATATTCATAACGTCGATGAAAGGAAGAGACAAACGAGTTGTTGCGAGACAGTATTGCTTTACAAAATGTCACAACATTCTGTATTTGCCTCAAGCCGCACACAATTTCGTCTATATGTATGTCTATATATATATATAACCCAGCTTTATTCTATTTATGTTACGTTACTTTATGATTTTAATTTATTTTTTGGGGAACTAAGACCATTATCAACAACCAAAACAAAAAATTACAACAATTTATATTTGTATATACATAAAGTAACCAAGTGTTAAACTAAAAAGAAAGTCTGGGTTTCTTTTTTCGCCGTGAATGCGCAATGGGAATAAAGTAACTACGGAAATGTTATTTATATTTCAACACTTACACAACTGCGGTTGCACCGGAGAGCTAACGATCGCAACAAACGTCGCTGCCAATGTTTTTTTTTGTTTTGTTTTTAGTTACCGTATTTCGTTAAAAAAATATTTTTGCTGTGAGTTTGAAAAAAAATTGCTTCCTCTTGTTGTCACGTGTTTATGCGTTTATATTACTAGCGATTTTCTTATTCGTTAATGTTTTTCTGATATTTCCTTTTTGTTTCTGTGTAATTATAATTATAAATATTTTTCAACAACGTTTATTGTTGTTGTTTAAAGAAAAACTTGCGTATTCAAAGTAGAAAATGAAAACATAAATACTACAAACCAAAAGCAGTAAAAGTTAAAAAGCAAACGGGAATGGAATCAACCAACCAACCAACAAACTTATTAAATAAAATGTACATGTAAATTTAAATTTAAAATTAATATTAAATTTAATTAAATTTAAATAAAGAAAACAAAGAAACAGTATATAGTTAAAAAATATTAAATAATTAGTGAGAAACCACCAACAAAGCAACAACAAAGACAACCATCAAATGAACAAAAACCACCACCACAACCAAAAACAACAAAACGAGAACAGCACGTAAAGAACTGAATGCGAACCACACCACTTTCGGGGAATACGCCTTCTGTAAAAGTGAGACGTCGCGGCTAATGTGGGTTGAACCGCAATTTTTCATTGAACTTCAGCTAAACGGCGATGTTTAGTACAACTTTTGAAGATTTACTACTTCACTACTCCCCACTGGGCGCTTGCGTGCAACGCATATGAACAACACACACACACACACATCGAGGAACTGTTTGCTTAACGGCAATCATATGCGCCCAATAACATTCACCACCACCGCTTCAAGCCTACTTTTAGGCGTTATCGTTTTCTACGCCGCACGTCTACACACGCGGTTCGCATTGTTTTTGTTGCATTGATTGAAGCAAAAGACCCAAAATTGTTGAGTACCAAAATGACAGCTCGTTACAATTAACACAATCATAATGCTAAAATGGGCACATTAAAACAACAAATAGTCTTTTGAAAGGGAAACACACACACATCCACGCAAAATGAAGGAATGGTTGAAACAACATCGATTAAATCAGAACATCAGATCACATACCAACACACACACACAACACACACTGTAACTAAGTCCCTATATATATATGTGTTTATTTTTAATTATTGTTCAATTTGTAAGAACTATTATTAATAATAATTATAATATATTTCTTTTTTTTGTGATAAGCTTAAAGAAAGTTGTTTATGAAACATTTGAAATTTCGAAGCGAAAACATAAAAACTACTAAATGGTATTTATACATGTATAACTATATCTATAAATACTTAATATACATACATACATAAACACATAATATAGATATATATATATAATTATTAAAAATAATTTACATACTATACATATTTAAACCAAATGGAAGTGCGAAAGCGCTGAAATTGTTACAAAAGCTAAACAAATTACAAAACAAAAAGCGAAAAACAATATGATAAAGGATAAAGGTGTACGTGGCGTAGCATTTAAGGAAAAAATTAAAAAAAAAAAACCGTTAGAAGTTGATGCAATACGAAACAAAGTCAGAGTTGAAGTATGTGTGCAGTTGAAAGGTGAACGCCATAGCCAAGTAAAATGTGACTTAGTGGCACACACATACACACACACTTCTGCAAATCACTTCCCGCAAGGCACTCACATACCGGATATTTCGCTACTTTGCCAAAAGTGAAAAAATATTCGCTGTGTGCTCCTGCAACCACACTAAACATCCACATTATTTCCTCTGTTATGTATAGAAATGCAAATAATTATATATATATATATACGAAATTATAAAAAGTAAACAAATATTATGTAAAATCTTATAACATATAAAAAAATAACAAATATGTGCGTATTTAGTAAAATTTCGCTGAAGAAGATAAAATGTTAAATAAGCAGTAGTCGAAAAATCGAAAAGTAGACGCTAGAGCGTTGAAAGTCGAAGATGATGTAGTAGAAGAAATGAATTGAGGAAGTAACAAAAATGTAAAACAAAAATGTGAAAAATCAACAAAAAAAGAGCAAAATCCCCAACGTAAAAATTAGAAATTTCGTTTACACAGTACCAAACAATTTGATTTGTTGCTAATAAAAAGCAAAAAAGCGAGAGAGCAACGAAACCAAAGTGCTGCAGCTTGCGCATACGTCGGCCGCACCAGTGTCGCGCATACGCCTACGCCCACCACGTCTACGTGCGCCAAACACAATACTGCCAGTGACACGCTGCCCTTGCTAGCCGATGCGTTTGTGATGCTGAGAGCGCGGAGGTGTGCAACCTGCGAGCGTTCACTACTGTTTGTTCACCCGGCGGTGCGTATACGTAAAGCGCTGGCGTATGTGGCCTGCAACTTGGCGCTGCCGTATGACAATGCTGCGCCGCTGCAGTGCGTCTGCGCGTCGTTTGGCGTCGTTGCTCGCTTCTGTGTGCAGGCGGCTACTGCGCTGTAGGACTTCTTCAAACAACAACAACAATAATTGGCGTACTAATATTTGCCTAAGCCATAACACAATTGTATTTGCATTGAACAACAACAACAACAAAACATCTGTTGCACAAATTATATACATGCATACATACATACATACATTACTCGTATTGAACTATTGTAATTACCTTTCGTTGTCAATTAGTTTATTAAGTGTTTTATATTAGCGCGTTATTTTTTATTTTTCGTTTGTTGTGTTGCTTTGTTGGAGATCTGCGCATCATTTCGAACATTGAACATTAATGCATTCGATAAGGCAGTCGCAGCAGCGTAAAAAAAGCAAAATAGAAGCGGATGCAGTAGCTAGCGTTAGCAGCAGAGCGGCAGTATATTTTTATTATTTTAGAACAAAAAATGAACATTTTGTATTGTACTTGTATTACGAACGATATAAACAAACAAATTACCATCAAAAGTCAACCAACAAACAAACAACTACTTGAGAGAATGAATAAAGTGTAATTTCTAATTTCCAACAAAAAAAAAAATCGTTTGTGTTGCAATTATTTTTAGTTAAGCGGGAGTTTTTACAGTAATAACTGCCTTAATTGGCTTAGCTACAAATTTATGCCGAACTCGGGAGACTTGTAGGTTTCATCGGCAGAACTTCGACGTTGTGCCACAATAAGGTGCCTACATATCTTCTTTGCCTAAGTATATACATATGTATGTATGTATGTATTAAGAAATTACATTCCTTATTTTGAAAATTAGATTCCCTTTAAGTACCCTACGAAACTTATCAGTTGAAAATTGTGAATAATAGCTAATTTCGAGAATTCGAAGAACATCACGACTTCTTTAGAAAACGAAAAAGCCCTATCAAACTCATCAGATGGAAATTGTGAATGATAACTTATTTCGAAAATTCGAAGAACGTCTTATTTCCTTTAAAAAATGGAAACTACAACGAAAACTATGCGATCACTATTTTTACTATCATCTTTTAACTGCTTGGCATTTCAGAAACTAGTCTTATATAAAAATTGTGAATAATAACTAATTTCGAAAATTCGAAGAACGCCACATCTGCTTTAGAAAATTAATTTTATAAAATGAAAGTTATCAGATGAAAATTCTGTTACTATTTTCCAAAATTCGAAGACATCGCCTTCCTCTCCTTTAGAAAGCGGAAGTTTGCTTCGAAACTTATCAGACGTGAATTGTGAGTAATAACTAATTTCGAAAATTCGAAGAACATGATATCTTCGTTTATTATCATTTTTGTAACTGCTTTCCAATTTGATATTAGTCTTAGATGAAAATTGAGAATAACTAATTTCGAAAATTCGAAGAACGTCATGATTCCTTTAGAAAACGACGGTTTCCTTTACAACTCTTGAGATGGAAATTGTGAGTGATAAATAATTTTGAAAATTCGAAGAACGTCATACCTCCTTTAAAAAACGACGAAAACTTTGTGAGAGAACGTCATGACTCTTTTAGAAATATAATGCTGATATCTTCCTTTATTATCATTTTTTTAACTGCTTAAAAATTTTTTTTTTGATCTTTAAAGAACTTATGATTTCTTTGAAACTCAATAGACCCAAGTTGTGAATAAAAATTAATTTCGAAAATTCGAAGAATGTCATATCTCTTAGAAAACGATAGTTTACTTCGAAATTCAGGCGAAAATTTTGAATTATAGCTATTTTCGAAAGTTCGAAAAACCTGATATCTTGCTTAGGTAACAGAATTTTTTTCGAAACTCGTCCGAAAGCTGAATAAGGAATTATTGGAGCTGCTTAATACCCATATTATATAAAGAAACTAGTATATAGTGCGGTACTGCCTTCTATTACCCAGGTTTTTTTTTTGTATTGCATATAGCTACTAATCGCAGTACATACATACATATCGACGGGACTGTTAAAGCAAAAATATTGCAATTAAATTATAACCATTGCTTTTCCTTCGCAAATCCTTAAATCATTATTAAGTTTGTATATATTTTCTTGAATTTACTAAATATGACACTATTCCAGACTTACTTAAGGAAAGACACAAACATATTCATAGTTATATACACTTCGCTTCATTATTAGACAACTTGCACGAAGTTCTCATCATCAACAACTTTAAAGCGTTTTTGGCGATATGTATCCAATTCGAAAATATATTTTTTAGAACATGCTTTCATCATTTTGCCAATCACAGGTTTGAGTTTCGTTATGCCCGCTGTAACTGCCAAGTCTTCATAATAATCGAACTAAAATGAGATTTGTCATAGTTCAAAAATTGCAAGAGCAATATTGGTTAAGTAAGTTAACTTGCCTGTTTTACGCCCATTTTGTGCGCCACACGTTTCGATACACCATTCGCCCAGCGCTCCTGCATATCCGCCTCCATTTCCGCTAGCATATCGGCACGACTAGGCAGCTCCTTGCGTCCCGAGAAGTAGGCCAACACGAAGCGTACTTGCAAGTCAAAAAGTTGAGCTGGACATATTTGATGTGGCAAGCCAATGACGGCCATTGAAGGCTTATTGATATTCAAACAGTGCTTGTAGAGTGGATGTACCCAATTGACATCCACATTTAGACCGCAGTCAACGCTCAGAAAGGGGAAGGTGTACTTATAGCCAGTGCAGAAAATCACGAATGAAAACGTAGCGCTGCTTTCGTCCTTAAAAACGGCGCCATCTGCCGTGAAACGCAGAATGTCGGTCTTTTGCGTGACATTCGGCATGAAGTCCGTGCGTGGGTCAGTCTCCAAGTGGTGACTGAGGTAAACGTGCTCGGCATGCTGGTATATGTGATGTACAATATCGATGCCACTCGGACCGCCGCCCACAACCAGTACGTTGTGACCTGTTGATAATAATTGATAATATGGATAAAAGAGGTTTCTCCCTTTTTATTAGTTTGTTTTTAAGGTCAAAAACCTTTTGTCATACCTTTGAAAATGTCGGGCGTCCGATAGAGATGACTGTGCAAGCGTTGGCCTTGATAGCTATCAAGACCCTCGGTATCCGGATACATGGGCGTTGTGAAGTGTCCATTGCAAACAAGAACAAAATCGAAAAATTCCACAAAATACTTATCGCTTTTGAGATCATGAACGATAACCTGCATTTAGCAAAGTGGCGAAAAAAAAATATGGAAAAAACTCGATTACATAACTTATTCATAACTAATTTTTGGAGTATTCCGCATAGATCTAAATACAGTTGAACTTCCATAACTCGAACTTCTATTACTCGAAGTTCTCCATATTTCGAAATTCTATAACTCGAATTTCTCCATAACTGGAACTCTTGAATTGACATTAGAAGTTAAATTTCCTACAAATTTCCCTCGATAATTCGAAATCTCTTTGACTCGAAGTTTTTTATGGATTATGATAATTCGAATTAGGGTAGTTTAACTGTATAGTATCATGCATTTTGTGCATAAAAAGTAATTGGTCATGCTCACCTCCCAACCCGCGCTACGTGGTCGCACTCTTATTATCTCATGTTCCAATTTTATATGCGGCGTCAACTTAAAGTGCTCTGCATAATTCTGTAAATACTCCAACACGAGTTCGGAGCTGATAAAAGAGTCTTCTATATTTGTATCGAAATCATAGTCTGGAAAGCCCATCAATTCCTTAGGCAGATTTGTGCTGAAAACGTGACAAATATTATAAAATTATGCAAAAATTATTTTCATAATTGCTTTCGCTCACTGTAATCCCTGATACATGCTACTATGCACGTCTTCCTCGCTTTCACCCGCCTTACGTTCCATATAAATCCATGTACCACCAACAGCTGTATGTCGTTCATACGCCACTGCCTCCAAATCGTGTTCCAGTGTGTTTTTTAGTGCCGTTAGTCCGGCCATACCGGCGCCTATTACACAAACTCGCTTTTTGGAACTCATTTTCTTGTATTTCGAAAAAAAATTGTTGGAATTTATCGTGCGAATCTTCCAGCGTGTAGTACTCTACTGGGTCTCTGGGCAATTGAGCGACCACCTTTGTTGGCTGCATACATATGCATTGTCTTTGACTGAAATTAAATGTCGATCACGCTCTTGCTTTCGCTTTTGCTGGTATTGTTTTGATAGTTTTGTCGTAGAACTCGCAATCTCAGGGTTTGCAGCTTATCGGCAATACATATGTGCAAGTAAATGAGATCGTAGATACTTAAGTGCCAGTGGCGTAAGAGAGATACTGAATTTTACGCTCTTAAATATGTTTTCCACTTATCTCTTTATTGTATTTGCGTATAAACATTGATATATGAAGTTTGCCAAGTGTTCTGTTCAAAAGTTCTGTCCACCGAATATCATATATTGGGTAGTCGAAAAAGTCTTTTCGTATTTCAAATCAAACTTCACCTTGTTTTTTTATATTTATTGTATTTAATATTTCAAAAAGGGACCCAATATGTATATATATCCAGGACTTTAAAATATTTCTTTGGTATACATATCTATACCACAAAAATGTTTATTCAATATAAAATTGTTGAACCGCAAAATCGGAACAAAAATTAGACTCTTCCAAAAACTAGTTTCACTAATAAATAATTAAAATTTTTCTTCAGAATATTAATTTCTACACTTTACTAATGACTTCAGTAGATGATTTCGAAATTGGGATATAAAATGCGAATGGACTAAGAATTCTAGTTTTGCTGATTTTGTGTGCCTTCTCTTTACTCTTGTTTAAATAACAGTAATGATAAGATTTTAGCATGTTAGCGGAAGATCTGTCTTATTTTTATGGCTGTCTTTGAATCATAATCTTTGTTAAAATAAACAAAATTTGTGTAGTAAACCAAAAAAAAAAAAAAAAAATATATATATATACATATATATAGATAATCCTTTATTAGTCTAATACTGAGATTAGTTGTGCTTTGCGGAACTCAAAAAAGAGAGTTTTTTTCGAATATTAAGAGAGTGACTATAAGAGCATTTCGGAAAGTGCAAAGGAACAGCTGGTACGACGAGGAGTGCCGTGTCGCAGCGGAGAGAAAACAGGCTGCCTACCTCGCAACGTTACGATCGACCACAACACGTGCGGGATGGGATAGATACCGAGAGTTGAAGAGGGAAGCGAGACGCATTTGTAGACAGAAAAAGAAAGAGGCCGAAATGCGTGAGTACGAACAGCTTGATAAGCTGGCCGACAGGGGTAATGCTCGAAAATTCTACGAAAAGATGCGGCGGCTTACAGAAGGTTTCAAGACCGGAGCATACTCTTGTAGAACCCCCAAGGTGATCTAGCCACCGATGCCCAGAGCATACTTAAATTATGGAGGGAACACTTCTCCAGCCTGCTGGATGGCAGTGAACACACAATACCAGGAGAAAACGAACCCGATACCCCAATCGATGACGATGGAGCAGATGTTCCATTGCCCGACCATGACGAAGTTCGAATAGCAATTGCCCGTCTGAAAAACAACAAAGCGGCAGGGGCCGACGGATTGCCGGCCGAGCTATTCAAACACGGCGGCGAAGAGCTGATAAGGTGCATGCATCAGCTTCTTTGTAAAATATGGTCGGACGAAAGTATGCCCAACGATTGGAATTTAAGTGTGCTGTGCCCAATCCATAAAAAAGGAGACCCCACAATCTGCGCCAACTACCGTGGGATTAGCCTCCTCAACATCGCATATAAGGTTCTGTCGAGCGTATTGTGTGAAAGATTAAAGCCCACCGTCAACAAACTGATTGGACCTTATCAGTGTGGCTTTAGACCTGGTAAATCAACCACCGACCAGATATTCACTATGCGCCAAATCTTGGAAAAGACCCGTGAAAGGAGAATCGACACTCACCACCTATTCGTCGATTTCAAAGCTGCTTTCGATAGCACGAAAAGGAGCTGCCTCTATGCCGCGATGTCTGAATTTGGTATCCCCGCAAAACTAATACGGCTGTGTAAACTGACGCTGAGCAACACTCAAAGCTCCGTCAGGATCGGGAAGGACCTCTCCGAGCCGTTCGATACCAAACGAGGTTTCAGACAAGGCGACTCCCTATCGTGCGACTTTTTCAACCTGCTTCTGGAGAAAATAGTTCGAGCTGCAGAACTCAACAGAGAAGGTACCATCTTCTATAAGAGTGTACAACTGCTGGCGTATGCCGATGATATTGATATCATCGGCCTCAACACCCGCGCCGTTAGTTCTGCTTTCTCCAGACTGGATAAGGAAGCAAAAGAAATGGGTCTGGCAGTGAACGAGGGCAAGACGAAATATCTCCTGTCATCAAACAAACAGTCGTCGCACTCGCGACTTGGCACTCACGTCACTGTTGACAGTCATAACTTTGAAGTTGTAGATAATTTCGTCTATCTAGGAACCAGCATTAACACCACCAACAATGTCAGCCTGGAAATCCAACGCAGGATTACTCTTGCCAACAGGTGCTACTTCGGACTGAGTAGGCAATTGAAAAGTAAAGTCCTCTCTCGACGAACAAAAACCAAACTCTATAAGTCGCTCATTATACCCGTCCTGCTATATGGTGCAGAGGCTTGGACGATGACAACAACCGATGAGTCGACGTTGCGAGTTTTCGAGAGAAAAGTTCTGCGAAAGATTTATGGTCCTTTGCGCGTTGGCCACGGCGAATATCGCATTCGATGGAACGATGAGCTGTACGAGATATACGACGACATTGACATAGTTCAGCGAATTAAAAGACAGCGGCTACGCTGGCTAGGTCATGTTGTCCGGATGGATGAAAACGCTCCAGCTCTGAAAGTATTCGACGCAGTACCCGCCGCGGGAAGCAGAGGAAGAGGAAGACCTCCACTCCGTTGGAAGGACCAAGTGGAGAGGGACCTGGCTTCGCTTGGAATATCCAATTGGCGCCACGTAGCGAAGAGAAGAAACGACTGGCGCGCTGTTGTTGACTCGGCTATAATCGCATAAGCGGTGTCTACGCCAGTAAAGAAGAAGAAGAAGACTATTTGAGCAAATAAAGATAGAATATTATAGAACAGCTGTTTATCTTGGTTATATGAGTAGATGCCATTCGTTTTGAAAATGTAGGCTCGATCGTCGCTTTGTGTTTCTTCTAACCACTCGTTGCTTACTTTTTTATCCCACTTGTATGTTGTAGAAACTCCAAATGGTTCGGGAAAACGAAATATTGAAGTTTTTTATTTTGTTTTGTGGATAGTGATAGATGCTTATCGAGCTTCTCTATCTGCTATCGGCTTTTATTTTACTTTTACCCTACAAAAAGAAACTCCTCTGCGGTTTAACCACTCTCCGAAAGAAGCATCACCGAGTCGAAGATAGAAAGTTTTGGTTTACCTTCTTCTACCTTTCACCTTCGTGTTTTCGCTTTTTGTGTTTGGATGATGGCGAGCTTCTCTATATAACTTTGCTATCGGCTGTTACTTCATCCTACAAAAGGAAAGTTCATCCCGGTTTAAGCACACTCCCATTAGCTTTTTAGAGCTGAAGATAGAAAATTTTGATGCACCTTCTTCGAAAAATGTGTAACTAATTTCCCTCAAAATGGTTTGGGAAAGCGAAATATATAGATATAGATTGTTAGAACCTTTTGGTTTTTGTTTTGGATGATGTTAGATGCTTTGTCGAGCTTCTCTGTTCAATTTTGCTAACAGTTTTAATTTCACCCCACAAAAGGAGAGTCCATCCTGGGTTTACCACAATCCTAGTAGTGTTTATAGATCTGAAGATAGCAAGTTTTGTCTCATCTTCTTGGAAAAAAGTGTAAGATTTAACATTTATTTGGCGCTTTCTCCCAAAAATGTTCAGTTTTGTGATTTTTGTTGTTTCTTTATTTAAAGTAAAGTATTCAGTATTTATTTTACACTTCGCCTAATTTAAATTGTACAAAATTCTCATTGTCTATCACCTTAAATGCCGTTTTTCGGTAGTTTTGTAGATCGTACAGAAACTTGCCACCACAGATCTTCGAAAGCTTTTTGATCACTGGTCTAATATTCTCGATACCCGTCAATGCCACCAGCTCATCATAATAATCGAACTACAAGCAAAAATATTTTATAATATTTATAATATACATACACAAGTATATAAAATATTTTATTGCTTTTCCACTGCTACTCACCTGTCGCTCGCCCACTAAATGCGCTTTCCTGCGCGGCAGGCCACGTTCCCTGCGCTCAGCTAAATCACGCTCCGTATCGGCCAGCATATCCTGCGCACTTGGCAGTTGCAGTTTCCCACTATAGTATTGCATTACAAAACGCATTTGCAAGTCGAACAATTGTATTGGATAGGCATAAATCGGCAGCCCAATGAAACACATTGTGGGATGGTAGATATTGATGCAGTGCTTGTAGAGCGGGTATACCAAATTGTCGTGCACTTGCAGGTTGCAGTCGGCGCTGAGGAAGGGTATTGTCAGTTCGTAGCCCGTACAGAAGACGATATGCGTAAAGTTGGCCTCCGTGCCGTCTTTAAAGATGGCGCCGTTCTCTGTGTAGCGTTCCACAATCGGCTTCTGCACAACATTCGGCATAAAATCGGTGATTGGCGGCTTTTGTTGCAGATGATGACTTAGGTAAATACGTGCGGCGTAGGGGTAAATGTGATGGGTGATATCCATACCGCTGCGGCCTGCGCCCACCATAAGCACGGTGGCATCTGTGAGGTGGAGTGTTTACAAAAAATTAGTGTTATGATTTGATTTATCGGTAGAACACAGTATATATACTAAATAAGTTCAACATAAAGAAATGTAAGCATAAAGCTCCGATATGCCTTGATTTTTTTTTAATATTGAAAGGCTAATAAGTATTAGGTAGTCGAAAAAGACTTTTCGCATTTTGTCAATAGATGTTGCAGTCAAATATCTCCAGTGCTACCAATCAAATTGTGTCATACCACATAGTGTTGGAAAAAATTTAATTGGAAAAATTTAATTCGGAGAAGTTGAAAAAAAGTTACAGCTTGATAGATGCATCTCGCTCTGGTCGACCTATCGTTGAAAAAGTCGTTGAAATTATGGAAAATATTCACCAGGACCGTCACATAAGCAACCATGACATCGCTAAGGAATTTAACATTCATCATCAAACGAATTTGAACCATTGAAAAATGGCTGGTTACAAAAAGAAGCTCGATGTTTGGGTACCACATGAATTGTGTGTGAAAAAATTTAATGGACTGAATCAACATCTGCGATTCTTTGCTGAAACGAAATGAAATCGAACCATTTCTGAAGCGAATGGTAACAGGAGACGAAAAGTGGATCAAATACGACAATAATGTGCGAAAAAGATCATGGTCCAAGCGTGGTGAAGCTCAAAAAATGGTCGCAAAGCCAGGATTGACGCCTCGAAAGGTTATGCTGAGTGTTTGGTGGGATTGGAAAGGAATCATCCACTATGAGCTGCTCCAGCCTGGTCGAAAGATTGATTCTACATTTTACTGTCAACAACTGATGAGATTGAAGCAAGCAATCGAAAAAACGGCCAGAACTGATCAACAGAAAGGGCTTCGTCTTCCATCAGGACAATGCTAGACCACACACATCTTTGATGATTCGGCAAAAACTGAGAGAGTTTAGCTGGGAAGTTTTGATGCATCCACCATATAGCCCTGACCTTGCTCCATCGGACTACCATTTGTTTCGGTCAATGCAGAACTCCTTAATGGAGAAAAGTTGGCTTCAAGAGCAGTCTGTGAAAAATAATTGTCGCAGTTCTTCGCCGAGAAACCAGATAAGTTTTACACTGGTGGAATAATGTCTCTAGCGGAAAAATGGAAAAAAGTGGTCGACCAAAAGGTACATATTTCATTTTAAATATAAAAAAAAATGAGTTGAAGTTTGACTAGAAATACGAAAAGACTTTTTCGACTGCCCAATATTATAATTTAAAATAGATTGAAAGAGTGAAAATAATATACTTTTCTACCGCAAAAAAATCGACTCAAGTCTCAAATTGTTTTTTATACCCTGAACAGGGTATATTAAGCTCGCTACGAGGTTTTTAACATCCAAAAGGAAACTTCGGAGACTAGAGCTTTTGGTATTCGACTAATCGGTTGAATAATAATAATCGGTTTGCAGTAGTAGACATATCGATCTGAAATTTTGCACACACTCTTTTTTCATTAAGAAGCTGATCACTTGCCTTAACCACCGATATCGGACAACTATAGCCTATAGCCCCCAACAAATTGAATGATCGGAATCAAGTACTTGTATGGAAAACTTTTTTGTTTGACGAGATATTTGCATGAAATTTTGCGAAAATTATTGCCTAAGTCAATGATGTAATCTCTGAAGAAATTGTTAAGATCGAGTCACCAAAGCATATAGCTGTCATACAAACTGAACTATCGGAATCAAGTACTTGTATGGAAACTTTTTTGTTTGATGAGATTTTTTTACGAAATTTTGTATGCGTTATTGCCTAAGTCAGCGATGTAATCTCCAAGAAAATTGTTTAGATCGAATCACTATAGCATATAGCTATCATACAAACTAAACGAACAAACCGAACGGAATCAATTTCTTGCAAAGAACCTTTTGTATTTTTGAAGAATATGTTTTTTTGTTTTTTGTTCCATTTTTTTTTTTTGCAGTTGCCAGTAAGGTTATCATCTTTGTGATTTGTCTACAACAGATGTTTATATTTCAAAATGAAGACGCCTGCTTGTTCCCATTGACCATATTTGTATTTAATTAACACTGGCTGTTGATAAGCCATAAATATTTCGAATTGAGCGCAAGCCGTTTAATGAGCATTAAAGTCCTCGCAAATTAAATTAAAAACAAAATAATGATATTATTGAAACAAGTATGCAATGTGAATGTACAGTGCGAAATAAAATATGTTTATATATACAGTACATGTGCATAAACTTAAATATGTATATGTATGTACATCCATATATGCCTATGCTCAGATATAGTATTCTTATGAGTAAAAAAATATAAATAATTGCGGCATTACGACTCACCTTTGAATGTCTCCGCTCTGCGAAAGACATGACTGTGTATTTTATGGCCTTTAAAAAGATCAATGCCCGGCGTGCTCGGATAAGAGGGCGTCGCATAGCGTCCATTGCATATGAAAATGTAGTCAAATTGCTGTGTCGTGTAGTTGTTGCTTTGTAAATCCAGCGTTAATACCTAACAAGGACAGTAAATTATATTAATTAAACGTAAATTACATTTTTTATTACAATTTGCTCACCTCCCACTTGCCGTGCAATGGCCGTACGCGTACCACTTCCTGTCTTAACTTGATATGAGGTAGTAGTTTGAAGTGTTCGGCGTAAGATTGAAAGTATTTCAGCACGTCACTGGCCAATATGTAAGATTCACGCATATTTGTTGGAAATTTGAAGTCCGGAAAGTCCATTACTTCCTTTGGCAAATTGGTTCTACATTAAATAGCCGTAATTTAAAACACGCTCATGCACTAAAATAACTACAAAAACTATTCAATTACCGCAAACCATCGTACATGCTGCTGTGCACATCTTCGGCCGTGGCACAGCCGTCCGCCGCATGCTCCGTGCACACCCAGGTGCCGCCGATTTCGTTATATTTCTCATACGCCACCGCCTCCATGCCATATTCGAGCGCGTACTTGAGCGCGCAGAGGCCGGCAGCACCGGCGCCAACCACACAGCACCTCACTTTTGCGGCCATTAAGCTTCCTATAATTTCATAAATATTTTTCGTTTCTTCTTCTTTCGTGCGTCCGTATTCTTTTACTATATTTTCATAAATATTTTTTTTTTTTTTGCAAAAACTGTGCGTATATTTTCGAAATTCGTACGCTGCTTTGATAAGCTCCGCCTCGCTACTTACGTGCGTTGCAACTGAACGGCTGCGTGTGATCGCTGGCAGCTTTATGTGTGCGCTAGGTCGAGGCGCTGCAGCAAGGCGCATAAGACTCTTGAATCTAAGCTGATATGAGTTAATTGGCTTTGATATGAAATTCTTTACTGCTTGAGTTATTTGAGCACAAACAGCGATTACACATGTAAATACACTTATTTATTTATATATTTAATACGTTTGTATTTGTGTATGTATGTAGGGCTGCTTTAGGTGCTTTTAAGTATAGGGTGTCTCTTTTAGTTTCTGTTGTGGAACAATTACGAAAACAAGCAAGAACGTTAAATTCGTTTGCACTGAAGCTATAATACATAATATTCCATACAGCACTTGATTTCGATCGGTCACTGGCAGCTATATGCTTTAGTAAACCGATCTTCGATTTTTGGAGATTACACCATTGTCTTGGGCAATAAGTCATGCCAAATTTATTGAAGATATCTCGTCAAGTGAAAAAGTTTTCTATACAAGCACTTGATTTTGATCGTTGAGTTTATATGACAGCTATATGCTATAGTGGCATGATATCGACCGTTTCGACTAATAAGTAGTTTTTTGGTGAGAAAGGGACATATGCGAAATTAGCGGTCGATATCTCAAAAACTGAGGGACTAGTTAGCCTATATACAGGTGCACAGACAGACAGACGGACATGGCTAAATCAACTTAGATCGCCCTCTGATTATTTATATATGTATATACTTTATAGGGTCTCCGAGGTTTCCTTCTGGGTTTTACAAACATCGTACAAACTTAAGGGGTTACATGGGTTTCCTTGTGTTAAATACATCCTTTTTCAACAATTTTTTTTCTCATATAAAAATTAAATATTTTATTAGAATATAACAAAGAAATCCTGAAATTTTTGGAAACAAATATTTTAAACTCGCCCATTGCGACGCCATTACCGGTGACCCTCAGAAAAAAGATGCGCCCACGTTGGCAGAATAACTCCTTACAGTATAAACTAAAGTGAAAAAATACGTGTTTTAGTTGAAACCTTAATTTAGAACTGGGACGCAGAAAAAATAACTGAAAATAGGATTTTTGGCAGACATTTTTACAAAAAAATTAAAATTTCAGTGAACTTTTCGCAACATTTATTTTTTCAAAAAGTTGTAATCGAAAAAAATCCTTTGTCCAAGTCTAAAGAATTGCATCTCAGGACCTGTATAAAATTTCATGAAGTTGTTCTCGAGAAATCTTGCCAACCGACTTCAAAACCACAATTTCGAGAAAAATTCGTTTAAAGACGGCGCACTTAGCCTAGCTAGCCTCGAGTGCACAAGTTCTCAAAGCTGTACCTCCGAAACTATTACTCGGATCAACTTGAAATTTTAGGACAATATTCTGGAAGTATTAGAATTTAATAAGACAATAAAAAATTCCCCCTTAATGCAACCTGTTCTTATACCCTGAACTAAGCTGATTTTTTCATAACTTTCAACCGCAAATCCACTTATAGTTTAAGAACAATGTTGGCCGTCTCAAGATTTTTTAATGAAATGCTATATATATTTTTGAGCTACTAGATTTGAGATTTCAAGCATTAACTGAAAATATCATCCTTTATTTGGTAATCTTCAAATTGCCGGACAAAATATTTACATTCTATAATCAGACTTTGCAAACATGTGACATTACAGATAATTACATATATACTTACACAATATATGTATATAAGCAAATATTTATACAAGCATACGAGTATATAAGGCGATGCTCTTGTCTAGCAATTTGAGAAAATCGAATCTTTTTATAATTCGACAGTTTCAATACTAAAAAATATCTGCCTAAAAGGCTTATTCAAGCTTTTGTTTCCAAAGTTATAGCCGTTTTAGTGTCGTAACATTTTAAAAGCGTTTTTCAAGTCAACCACCTCAAAAAAGTATATTCGGGCTGGTTGACATGATATCTCAAGTTCTACTTAAACGAATCCTTTGAAATTTGATACAAATCTCTGTTATACATATATCTCTCGAACGCGCCTACCTCGAATTTCGGAAAATTTTAATTTTAAGTAAATTTAAAAAAATCGAAAAAATGAGAGAGTAAAAATTTTTTTTCCAAGTCGACGCCATTTTGTGAATTTTTTCTTTGGCAAAGGACAATCCATAGCGACATCTTTACCAAGAAAGTGTTTTTATAATTTGTTTGTTTTGGGTCAGTGCAAGGATTGGAATCTTATCAACCAGGAAGCATCGTTTTTTTTTTGCAGCCGACGATTTTTGTTTAAATTTTGTTTTTATATTCTTCAAATGTCGTTAAAAATCATTAAAAATGGATAGTAAAAATGTTTTTAATTTTTTTATTATTTTAATATTGAAAATTATAGTAAAAACTTAAGCGAAATCTAACACTCTTCAAAGAGTTATCTGCTTTATACTTAAAAGTTCATAGAGCGGTTCCCGATAAGCATCAGCTGATGTAATAGAAGAGAATGTTTGAGTAATCTTTTCGATGACTTTGGAAACATTTTGTTTGATAAGCCCTCCCCCAAAACCTTCTAATAATTATTCTGATGAAATAGTAATGTAATAACTACTTTTATCGTTTACTAATAGGTCCAGAAGTAGCTGCTTCATGCAACATTTCCAGTCGCCTGGACAGCATCTATCAAAGAGCGTATCTCTAGGTCAGGTAAACTTGAGAAAATATGAGTATATATGGCAGGTCCATAAAAGCCTTGGCCGGTTGTTTGCTGTTGAGACGCAGTGCTCACAAAGTCGTTAAACTGCATTTTAGTCGATCAGCAGACCACAAGCCGCGTCGCGAAAGGGTGCTGTGTAGTAAAAACCAATGGCATATACATACATATGTATCATAGCGGCTAAAATTATGATACTATTATGGCTGGAAACGGCACCTTTGATGTGTGAAGTTGCAGGAGCGGTTTCTGCGCAGCATCTGGCACAAAACTGTTACGTCGTGCGGCAGTCACGTGGTGGCCCAAATAAACGTGTTTTGCATATTTACCAATTTGCCACTGCGAACAGCGCCAATATGCAAAAATATCAAAAATATATGGACATGAAAAATGTATAAATAAAATTCACACATCAAAATTTAACTATACATACATATGTACTATATACAAGTATGATTCTACACGCTTGGTAGAAAGTAGGGTTATCAGAGGGTTTATGAGAGTATAAAGCAAATAAATCTATGCTGAATCGTTAATCAACATTTTTTATGCTAGTACAAGTGGAAAGTTTTTGAATTTTGTATACATTCACATTTTGACCGATTATATTTGCTTACTCTGTATCATTATAGGAATCTTAAGTGCCGATTTAAAAGTTTTTATTATTTTATTTGATTATGTATGTATATACGGAGCCATGTGTAGAAGTTTACGCAAGTAAGGGAAGTTCTCTGATCCTCATTCACTTGGTAGTGGCCAGAAATGATTCTTTTAAATATGGCTCAAACAGCTCACGACTTCCGGCCTTAGACCAAGTATCCTCAGGCTAGCCACAAGACATCCGTTTGAAGGCGAGCTAAAGTGAGAAGGCGAAACATTCCTCCCCAGAGTTGTGAGCAGGGTTTGGGACCCGCCACGTTGACAGCTCCATACCATCTCCTGATGACCAACAATTGCCTTCAACTTAGGTAATTTATAAGTATACTCCGTGAACGAGAGAGAGGTGTGGATCGGGCAATTCCTCCCGAGCCGGGAGTTCTACGGGGAGGCTGGTGCTTTGAAACAATTATTTCTAGATTTTTCTTTCCAACAGATCACTACAATTATCTGCGGTCACCGATGTGCTTTCTGAGCATACTAACTGATTAACTAATAATATATCTGAAATGTGTTTTGCGGCTTTGTCCTTGTCTTGTCCCTGTAGTGAACGAGTGCAAGAGGAAATATCTCCTGTCATCAAACAAACAGTCGTCGCGACTAGGCTCCCACATCACTGTTGATAGTCATAACTTCGAAATCGTAGATAATTTCATTTATCTTGGAAGCAGTATGAACTCCAACAGCAACGTCAGCATCGAAATCAAACGTAGAATAACTCTTGCCAACACTTCGGACCGAGTAGGCAATTGAGAATAAAGTCCTCTCTCGACGAACAAAGACCAAACTCTATAAGTCACTCATCATCCCCGTCCTGCTACACTGTGCAGAGGCGACGTTATGAGTTTTCGATAGAAATGTTCTGCGGAAGATTTATGGTCCTTTGACGGTGGCTACGGCGAATATCGCATCCGATGGAACGGCGAGGTGTATAAGATATACGACGACATTGACATGGTTCAGCGAATTAAGAGACAGCGGCTGCGCTGAAAGTATTCGACGCAGTACTCACCGGGGGAAGCAGAGGAAGACGAAGACCTCCAGTCCGTTGGAAAGACCAGGTCGAGAAGGAACTGGCTTCGCTTGGATTCACCAATTGGCGCCATATTGCGAAACGAAGAAACGTCTGGCGCGCTGTTGTTAACTCGGCTATAACCGCGTAAGCGGTGTCTACGCCAGTTAAGAAGAATATTCTTAGAAAAGACAAATGTCTTTAGGAATTAAGTGTTGAGTTTTGCATTTTACAAGCGACTTTATTGTCTAAATGAATCTTGAATATGGAGGTTGATAATGATTTTGTTTAAATATATAGTATAATTATAAAAAAAGATATAGCATAGACCTAATAATATTAAAATATATATAATATAAAATTATAAAGTAAGCACAGTGAACCCGTAAACCCCAAAAAGTACCCAAGTAGCATGTACAAGTAGTACAAAGATTATTATAAATTTCAAGCGGTTTCCATGGGATATTTCACGAATGTTTCATCATCGAGCACCTTGAAACGATCGTTACGGTATGTGGCGAGCTCATAAATATATTTGCGACTGCAATCCTCCATGATTTTATTAATCACCGGTTTGATATTTTCAATGCCGGCCGTTTCGGAGAGATCTTGGTAGTAGTCGTACTGGCGAGAGAAAAAAAATACAAATACAAATTAAAATTATTATTTCATTGCCGCAGAGTTCATAAACAAATATTGCATTTTCTTTAAACCGACTCACCTGCTTATCGCCCATCGCGTGCGCCAGCCGGTTGGTCAGACCCTTTTTGCGTCGGTTCTCCTTATCCTTCTCCAAATCGGCGAACATTTCCTCGCGACTGGGAAACTCACGTTTCTTGGTGAAGAATGCCAACGCGAAACGCACTTGCAAATCGAACGACTGCGACGGACACACATAGAAGGGCAGACCAATCAACGCCATTGTGGGATAATGTATATTGATGCAGTGCTTGTAAAGTGGGTGCACGAAATTATCGTCGACGCGCAACGAAACATCGATACTGAGGAAGGGGAACGTGTATTTGTAGCCAGTGCAGAAGATAATGTGATCGAAGGTTTCGGTGGTGTCATCCTTGAAGACGGCGCCATCTGCGGTGAAGCGTTTGACGACTGTCTTCTGTGTAACGTTTGGCATGAAATCGGTGCAGGGTGCAGGATCCAAATTATGACTGAGATAGATTTGCTTAGCGAATTTGCTGATGTGGTTCGTAATATCCATGCCGCTGGGGCCGGCGCCGATCACGAGCACAGTGGTTCCTAAGAAAGCAAGGGCGGTTATATGCGCTCGTTTTAACCTATCTTAAAAACAGTGTTCGTGGTATTTACCTTCAAATGTGTCCGGTTTCCGATACCAATGGCTGTGCAACTTTTGTCCTTTATAACTGTCTATGCCTTCGATATCTGGCATCAGTGGCATGCTATAATGGCCGTTACAAACGAAAACGAAATCAAATATTTCTTTGATGAAAGTGTCATTCTTGATGTCGCGAACGTAGATCTGCGTGAGAAATGAAATACTAAGTTAGACGTAAGTAAGTTAATGTGAATAAAAAATAATTGATTTTTTTCCGGAAAAAAATGCCCGAACAAATTTGTACAATAGTTTAAGTGAATTGTTATTATTATTGCTTTTTTTTTATTTATTTTTATTAATATTAAACTTGTTTATATCCTCAACCAAAAGGAAAACGTCAGAGACCCTATAAAGTATGATGAGCGGAGTCGACTTAGCCATCTTGGTCCTTCTCTCTGTGCGTCAGTTTTCGAGATATCGATCTCAAACTTTGCACCCGTTCTTTTCTAAGCTAGAAACAGCTCACGTGTAGGAATGATCGATATTGGTCTACCATAGCATATAGCTGCCATACAAACTGAACGATCGGAAACCACTTCTTGTACGGAAAACTTTGTCATTTGGCGACATATCTTCACCAAATTTGGCACGGTTTGTTGTCTCAGACAATAATGAAATCTCCTAAGAAATTGGTCACATCCGATCACTATAGCATATAGCTGCTATACAAATTGAGCAATCGGAATTTAGGCTTTGTATGGAAAACTTTTTCATTTGAAGAGATATTTTTAAGAAATTTTGCATGGATTACTTTTCAAGGCAAACGTATAAACTCCGAAGAAATTTCTTAGATCGGATCAGTATAACATATAGCTGCTCATACAAACTGAACGATCAAAGTTCTTATAAGGACACTTTGTGAAGGCTGTTTTAGCAACCGAAGTTAATATTTTTTTAATTTAACTTAATTTTTTTTTTTAATATTTTTTATTTTTAAAATTTTTATTTTTATTTTAGTTTTTAATATATTTGTTTTTTTTGCTTTTAACTTACCTCCCACTTTTCATCCAACGGACGCACGCGTATTATCTCATGCTGCAGCTTAATGTATTTTGATAAATCGAAATGTTTCGCATACGACTGCAGGAATTTCAGCACCTCCGCAGAGGGCACAAATGATTGCTCGATTTCCGAAGGATATGAGTAATCCGGGTAACCCATAACCTCTTTGGGCAGATTTGTGCTATTTTTTGTGAGAATGAAAGTAACAATAAAAAGATGAAAATGTTGCCAAAACCAAAATATTTTCAGTAAACTTATGTAGACATACCGTAAGCCCTCGTACATGCTGCTGTGCACATCGCTTTCGCCTGGTTTCGTATACACCCAGGTGCCACCGATCTCGCTGCATTGCTCATAGGCGATCGCGTCCATGCCCTGTTGCAGTGAGTTTTTCAACGCGCAAAGTCCCGCCGTACCAGCGCCAATTACACACACACGCTTGCCATTGGTAGCCATTTTGAGCCAAGTTTTACTCTGTTTCCTTTAACCACACCTCTTTACTGTTCCTTTTTGCTATGCACTTCACTTCCGCTGCACTACACTTGCTCACTCATTCAAGTTTCGAACACTATTATGTACCGTTACACTTTTGTAGTCACCAATATATGCGTTCACCACGTTTTTTGCCGCGCTCAGCAACTTGTACGTCTGCTTTGTCAGATGGCCAGGAAAATACTGTGATCGACAGCTTGCCGTCAGCGCCAACATCACCAACGTTTCCGTCGTTTAACGGCCCAGTCACATACATACATACACATACGCTGCGCTGTCGACAAGCACGTTTTACATACAAATATTGAATACGTTTACGAAATTGACGTTCAATATAAAATCGCTTGGCTTATCTGTGCGCAACCCCATGAAAAAATGGGCAAATGCGGCGGCAAATAGACAATCGCTTAGCCAATGCTTTGCCGCAGATGTGGTTGGAGCTTGTATTTTTGTTTTGCTATGTAGTGGTAGGCGAAAGATCACATGTGTAGCGTTCGGTGGCGCATAGTGGTTCAGTCAGTCAGGTGTTATACCGTCACCCATCATCAAACCACAATTTGGTTAGTTGATCCGCTTCTTGCGCTTGCGCAAAGTCTTAGCAGAAATCAGAGATTTGTGGGCTGAAATTCCATTATTTGCCGATAGTAAATATTTGGCAAACTTGTTTGCGCGCGTAAAGCTAGTGGCTATTGGTAAAACGCGCCAGTAGAGCTTGTTTTTATTGATATCGGCTTTGAGTTTTACCATAAAAAATGTGTTTTTATTTTTTTATATTTTTTTTTTTTTTAATTTTTTTTTCTATTTTTGTTTTTATTTTTTTTAACGCATATTGTTCTTTTAAGGTCCAAGTACCTCTCACAAGGTTATGGAAAGCCATGCTGAGTACAAAAGTCCTTATCTTTGACATGGCTTAGCATAGTCTGCATCACAAAATTACGTCGCACATCATAAACTGCGTCGTACACTCACCTAGCTGCTCATAAATTGATAATTCATTAATAATTGCAAGAATTATATATGTATGTATGTAAGTGCTCTTTTATTAATTTAATATGTTTTTATTGATAGCAGGGCCAACCTACATACATTTAAAGCTTGACCTTGTTCGGCGTAGGCATTCGGCGATCGCATGCCAATCAACTAGTTTGTTGCTGAAGAGCGGGACATTTCTATTCGTAATAGTTATTTATAAATAATATTAATATAAACTACACTTTTCTTCACAGATTACTACTTTTTTTATTTCTAGCCAATTACTTTTCCTTTTTTTGTCACTGACAGCTGTTAATTAGCGAGATTATTTATATTTAAATTAAAGCGGATCCGTTTGCAATTATGTTTTCGTAAGCGTGACTTTGTGGTTTCTTTCACTGAACAAGTGTTTACTCAAATATGTTATTTGTTTGACACTTTCGTTCTCAAATTGAAATTTAATCTGTTGATTAGGAACTAAACTAACTAAAAGAATCTTTTCTTGAACATTCAAGCATAACAAATCATATTTTTTTGTTTAATATTCATTTGTTTTTTTTTTTGAGAATCTGTCGAATTATTAAAATGACTGATATTTTTAGTTCTTGTTGCTCAGTCACGTGATTTTGATGTGCCACATGTTTCGTGGAGTTTCTGCTCTTCTTCGTCTCACTGTTAATCTGTTTTGTTCGAATCCAGCAGTGACATAAACCAACCGTTTCGATTATTAATAACTTTGCCATTATCATTATCAGTTTTTACCTTCACCAGATGTTGGATAATCTAGACGACTCCGCAGCATCCACCCTTCACGCTGGTAGAACCGAAATCTTTCATTGCGGTTGATTCCCACACCAAAGGAGCTGTTCCGCAAGGGTTAAGCAGTGAGTAGGTAGAAGCATTGGCAACAACTCCTAGGCATGCGCCATGCCAAGTTGCTAATGGTGGTTACAACCGTAAAATGTTTAAATCTGTAATCAACATCCCAAGGGAAAAACTCAGGCAATCAGGCAATAAGAATATTCCCAAAAAAACAGACCAGGTTAGACAGTTTTTGAAAAAAAAACGTGGTAGCATGAAACCGAATGGAAATAAAAGATAGAATAACAAACATTAAAGAAAAAATAACTTACCTGCGAACTGATTTCGGAAAAAAGAAGTTGAGAAAAGAGGCGTGGTTGAATTTTTAAGGATTAAAAACGGTTTCTTTCGATTTCCGGCAAAACTATAAGGCCTATAGAAAAAAGTTGTATGGAAATGTTGTATGTAATGAAAAAATCTGTAACTTTTGTTCATAAACTTTTTTCACATAACCTCAAAATTTATATGAAAAATTAAAATAACCAATTTTTGGGTTTTTTCTTGCCCAATAATTTTTTTCTTTCATAAAATGTTGAGTCAACTCACCTACGTGCTGGAATTCGGGGACATGCCGGAAATTTTCAGACGTGCTAACCTCAAAATTTACGTGAAAAATTTAAATAAAAACAAGTTTTTGTGTTTTTTTTATATTTATTTTAATTTGTTATCTTTATCTTGTACAATAAAAATGAAAAATGAAAATGAGTCAACCTATCTACTATTAATTCTGGGACATGCCGGAAATTTTCAGACGTGCAATTCTAAAAAGACCTATCAATAAGTAACTACGTGCATAATTGCCACAAATCGATAAACAACTTTAAAAACTCGTGTAAATAACGGTAGCTCTATATTAGGCGAAACTGGTTTCATACCGAAAACACACATTCCAACAGCTAAAATTGCCGGTCGACTCACATACATATCCCGTGCAAGCATGTATGAACACTATATAGCACATATGCACCTACAAATTTTCGTTTTCAAATACAAATACATATATACATGCACATATTTCCTTGCAAAAGTTGTGATCCATTGAAATTTGTGTATGTTTTACGATCTGTTGCAATCCAGCATCAAAGTGTAGCAAGCAGTCTCACTCATATCAAGGAAAGAGCAAAAGTTCGCTAAAGCAATAAAAGTCTAGTCTCGATTGATAAGCGCGTATGACAACAGCCGGCACCGAGACTTCCCCGTGTCGGTGCCGGTGCCCGGTGCATATGCTCAATACGATCTTTGAACGTCAATATACACGCGGCTTTTGTATTGGTCCGTACAATGTGTGATCGCGCACGATTGCTGGAATAGGAAATAAGCAAGCAGTTTATATAGTATTATACTAATTCGATTTCATTGTAGTATTATTTAATTTAGATTAGGATTTTCACAGCACAACCGTCATGAGGGGTATTCACTGTGAACTGTTAAGCTAGTTATTAGAAGGAGATTTTGAAATAGTTTTAAATTTGGATTCTGGTCGCTTCGCTTAATTATACTTTCAATAAAAAATCTAATGTACACACATAAAAAAACTATCAGTTGAATACTCAAGGGGCACACCGCTAAAAAAACGATGGTGTTTGGGAATTGAAACGAAAAAAAAACTACTGTTTCGATTGCTTTGAAATTCGTATCGTTTATAGATATTTCAATATCACAAAATAAAGTTTTTCAAAAATTGAAAATTTTGAAACTTTTTTGAACAATTGAAAATTTTGGAAAAATTAAAAATTTTGAAAATTTTTGAGAAATTTAAAATTTCGAAAATTAAAAAAAGAATTTAAAATTTAGAAAATTGCAAATTTTGAAACTTTTTTGAACAATTGAAAATTTTGAAAGTTTTTGAAAAATTGAAGATTTTAAAAATATTTGAAAAGTTTAAAATTTGAAAATTTAAAAAATTTAAAATTTAGAAAATTGCAAATTTTGAAACTTTTTTGAACAATCGAAAATTTTGAAAATTTTTGAAAAATTGAAGATTTTAAAAATATTTGAAAAGTTTAAAATTTCGAAAATTAAAAAAAAATTAGAAAATTGCAAATTTTGAAACTTTTTTGAACAGTTGAAAATTTTGAAAATTTTTGAAAATTTTAAATTCCGAAAATTTAAAAAAAATTTAAAATTTAGAAAATTGTTTGAAAAATATTGAAAATATTGAAAATTTTTCGAAATATTTTCTAATCAAACCTCAACTTATTTTTTTATATTTATATTAATAAATAAATAAACAAATATGTATGTACCATACTGGTCGACCGATTTTTGCCATTTTTCCGCTAGAGACATTATTCCATCACTGTAAAACTTTCATCAGTGGAAATCGAAATTTCGAAATTTCCAGAACGAAAGCGAGAGAACAATTGTTGTGCTACAGCATCGTCTCCGTAAACTTATAAATTTCATTGGTGGCTTGCGTGGCATTCTGTATTTCATAATACAGCGAATTTCTTCATTATTTTCACTCATTTTTGAACAGTTGTAACTTTTTTTCAACTTCCCCGAAATTAGTTTTATTTTTGGTTAAATGAACCGAAATTAGTTTTATTTTTGGATAAATGAACCTTAAAATCTGACCATTCCAAAACTATAAGGTATTACACAGTGTGATTGGTAGCACTGGAGATATACGACTGCAACGACATCTATTTAGAAAATACGAAAAGACTTTTTCGACTACCGTTATAAGTTAATTGCGCACTGATTTAGAAGCCTAACTCACAACTGAATAATTATTGACAAGTGATCATTGTGCTAAATCAGCACTTATAGAATCATATTCATATATACATACATATATGTATATGTACTAAATATATTTATATAATATATGTTTATAATTTGTTTACTTTGGCTTTGAAATATTCGAAGGAAAGTGCATCACAACTAGAAAATGGAAATATTTTTGAAATAACAAAATTGTATTACATACATATTTATAATTTATTCTTATTTTTATTAAGTTTTGGAAACATTCATACTGATATAATCATGTGCATACATATGTATGTATGTGTTTATATATGTGTCTACATTTCTTTTTCCCTGCTACACAAGAAAAAGTATTAACTTTTTATGACATTTGTATTACGATTTTTTAAAATATATGTACATATGTAAGTATATACATGAACACAGTTTATTTATAATATATATATTATACACATATTTATATTGCCTTAATTGGCATTAAAATAGGTCATCGATAATATTTACTTACAGAAATCACATGGACAAGGCGCACGCCCTTGTTTATAGGTAGGAAATTCAGTGTTTGAGCGAAATTAAATAACAAATTTATTTTCTTTCATATTTTTTATTGAATGAAAAATATTTTTGCAAGTTTTACTTGCTATTGACGTCACTTATCGTTACTAAGCTGTGATTCTTCAGGTTTTAGTTAGCAAGCTAACGTCATAGCATTATAAAATGGCTTGGCAGGCCCACTTTTGTGAATAACATTAATTTTATAGTATATACATATGTATGTACATACTAACATGCGCACGCGAGTTTATAGCTACGAATTCATTGAATAAAAATTACAGCCCGAACATGTTTTGCTTGCATGCTTGAGTGGTCAATTGTAGTACATTTTTTAGTCTCAGGCATTATATAAAATATTAGACAGATATAAAATATTAAATTGCAAGTAATCAACAAGGTTTTCTAAATGCTTGAGATTCTCAAAGTTATCTTATCTAAGTTCATAAGCAGATAAATAATGTGATTTGGCAAAGCCATTTGGTAAATATGTTTACTGTTGCAGATTTGCCTAACTATACATACATACATATATGTACATATTTCATCGAATTTTGTTCTTAGCGCTCTGTAGAAACCTAATTTATGTACTACTATTTATATTTCCACTTGCATGCTACGAAAACCTCTACATATATATTAATAATATACATATGAGGTCCTCTGTGCACACAGACTATACTCTTCATACAGAAATCATATCACCGTTATATTCCAAATTAAACCGTTCATAATAATATAAAGAGAAATGTAGTTTAATTTAAATATTTACCAGTTCAATTTAAATGAGGCCTAAAAGTATGCTATAATCGAACTACTAACGCGTATTAAACACAAATAACGCACTAGACTAGAGAACATAAAAGGCTAGACAACAAAACACTTACGTAATGCTTTGAAATACAAAAATTGCGAAAAACAATTTAAACAAGTGAATTCAGATAGTATAAAGGTTTTTCAATTTTATTCTTAAACAAAAAGTATTTCTTGGGTGCGCATAGAAGGCTACATGATGAATACGAACTAAGATACATAAGTTGTATACAAAATAGAAAAAAATTTAAATCGTAACCAATTATAAAGCAATTGTTGGTAAATTTTTGTTTACAAAATAAAATAAAATAAATGCACTACGGTTTATAACAGATGATCAATGTCGACATTGTAGCCTTACAATTTCCCTGTCAACTCTGGCACAGCTTTGAAGAGATCCGCCACCAAACCAATATCTGCCACCTGGAAGATTGGTGCTTCGGGATCTTTGTTTATAGCCACTATTGTTTTAGAGTCTTTCATGCCCGCCAAGTGCTGAATGGCACCGGAAATGCCGACAGCGATATATAACTCGGGTGCGACAATTTTGCCTGTTTGACCAATTTGCAGATCGTTGGGCACATAACCAGCATCAACGGCAGCACGGGAAGCACCGACAGCAGCACCAAATTTATCAGCCAGGTCATAAAGTAGTTTAAAGTTGTCGCCAGATTTCAAACCACGTCCACCAGACACAATCACTTTGGCGCCGGTCAACTCTGGACGGTCGGATTTAGTAAGCTCTTGCGAAACAAATTCACTCAATTGGGAGGCATAATCTCCAGTTGGTGCCTGTTCTACGGCGCCGCTACCACCAGTAGCAGCGGCAGGTGCGAAATTTGTACCACGTACAGTTATCACTTTAACGGGATCTGTGGAGCGTAGCGTCAATATGGCATTACCAGCGTAGATAGTACGCACAAAGGTGTCCTCGCTCTTTACATCGATAATTTCTGAAATAGGCGACACATCCAATTTAGATGCTACGCGAGGGAGTACATTTTTTCCAAACGCGGTGGCACCAGCCAATATATGTGTAAACTTGAATTGCGATTGAGCTGCCAGCACCAGTGGTGTGATAGATTCCGGAGTGAAACCCTTGAAAGCTGCGTTCTCCGCCACCAACACTTTAGCAACACCTTCGACCTTGGCAAGTGCTTCAGATGCCTAGAAATTTTATACACGGTGTTACTTTGTTGTTGATTATGCAAACATAAAGCGAGTAATGCACTTACCGGACCACATTTGGTACCAGCTACCAATACTGTGACATCACCGCCGATCTTCTTCGCAGCGGAGATGGTGTTTAATGTAATCGGATTTAATGCCTCATTATTATGTTCAGCTACCACCAAGGTGCTCTTGCAGCGGTTGAGCTGAAATAAATGTATTTTTTTTTCACGTGGGCTTCATTATTGCATTTTGCTTACCAAACTGCTCCGAATAAGATTCCTTGCATTCGAACTGAACATTGTAGTTTAAAAAAATAATTAATAATTACAAAAATAAATTATAGATGGTTTAGCTGCAATCTCCTGCAAAAATGTTTGCTGATAAGAATTTTTCCTAAATCAAATATCGCTAATTAAACACTTACTCGGCGATCGCCACGAAAGTCCAAAAGTCGAATAACTCTTCCGACAGCTGTTCATGGTGAGTTATACAATCAGCTGGTTTGTGTCTCAACTATGTTGTGCTACTGTCAAAATTGGAAACTTTAAATTCTAATAATAATTCTATATAATATTCTAAATAATAGTAAAATACTTAAATTATTAATAATATTTTTAAACTTTTTGATTATATTTATAACATTGAAAGTAATTCCTCTATTGTATTTGCAAACTTACCACTTTCGTTGAGTGTTTTCAGTGTGTGTTGTCAGCATTTTATGGTAAAGTGGCAGCATTGATTGTTGACAAGTGTGCGTGTTCGACAATATTATATATGTCAAATATCTTCGTAAATATTTATAGTTTTTAACAAATAATAAAATTTTGATAAATCTATTTGAAGTCTTCCACAATTTTAAATTCAAAGTGTATTCAAAAGTATTTAAATATTTTTTGTTGTCCGTGCGGCAACTATCAAATAGTAACAGGACTATGGCACCTTCAATACCAGATAGGTAAGCGCTAAAAGCGGCAGCGTGAAGCTCAAATGTTTCTCCCTCCAATCATATATGTATGTATATGTGTATGTAATAATTTGCAGATGGCTTAACTATACTCCAATTGGTCAACGGGTTGAAGGAACACGATTTATTGCATTTAAAGTGCCGCTTCGGGAGGTGAGTTTTTAACGAGAAACTTAGCTGTCGCTTGAATGTTAGTTGTCCTTATTTTTGGAACCAATCGGAATCATATCCACATTTATTGATACTATAGATAAATATGCACCTACGGTCCAATTCCTCCACTATAATTGGTTTTATTAATCTTTAAAGAAGAAACCGTACAAATCCGATCGTTTGTATGCCTTGTCACCGCAAAATTCCAATTTTTCGAAAATAAATGAATAAAAACAAACAATTCCGAAAACCGGTTATATTTATATCGGCATTATCGAACTCAAAGGCATTTATTGCTAACAGGACCCATAGTGGCCAACATAAAACGAGCTAAAAATTGCTCACTTATTTGCATACATATAGGCTTATATTTAGATCACATGTAAATACTTATACATATATGCCCTTGTAAGTGTTGCATATATACATACTTTCCATACAAATATGTATGTATGTAGTTTTTGATTAAAAAAAAGCCCAAACTTTATAAAATATATTATTATTCTTTATTAAAATAAAGCCAAAAAAACAAGAGTAATGCGTTTTTGGACCACACGCCTACTGACTGAAGGTGCCGGAATAACATGAGGCGCCATTTCCTATTAAAGTCAAGGAAAATATGAATATGAAATTAAATTGTTTTACTTAATTAAATAACAGCAACTCCTAAAGAGAGCCCGGAGTTGGCATTGCCGGTTAGCGGTGGTTGTCATAAGTCTTTGTTTTTTCCCCTGTGCGCCTTTATTCTTGTCGTATTGCTATTTACTCAAAGCCTTGCCTTTACAGCTTTCCGATCGAGGCGTACGTTGCATGAACGCTGTTTTTGCATTCTTTGTAGCGGCTTTAAGTTAAATTTATATTAATTATACCACACAGAAATTCGCTCGCAGGCAAGACATGTCACACCGTGGATGAAAAGGCGCACGCATGCGCAAGTGTTTAGTTGAAACTGTATATGCGTATGCGTATTTGTTGTATTGAGATAGTGACTTTTATTATTTTTCGTTAATTAAGCAATTTATTTTGTCAGACATTTAGGGTGGTCTCCTTGCTAAATGACTTGCGGGCCTATGTTGGTATTTTTCAATTTTGTCTTTGCATAATGAATTGCGTATATTTTAAGAGTTAACATAAGCTATAATAAAAAACATAAATAAATATAAGGACTTTTTGAGCATCGCTGCAAAAAATCCAGAAGCAAACCATAACCTAACTTTATTTTTGATTCGTATGTTCAGAATTGTAAGCAGCAAAACATAACCTAACTTTAATTTTGATTCGTATTTTCAAAATTGTAAGTTTTTTCCGTTTTCTCTAGGCTGTTAATGCAAATGTGGATGAGCAGCGCCGACTTGATGCCTCGATTTTACTGAAATCAATACCGAACTTGGGTATGATTATAGATCTGACGAACACTTCACGTTATTATACGCCAGATGTAAGCACTTTTTTCCAATAATAAATATGTATTATATGTGTAAATATATATTTTTGCTCTTCAATATATTTTTCGCTCAAATATAGTGCTTTGTAAAGAAGGGTTTAGAGTACAACAAATTAATGATTCCTGGCCATCATACACCACCGCCACATTTGGTTGATCAGTAAGTACTGCCTACATCTATCCATACATACATACATATGTACATACATATGAATGTGTAATTTTTTTTAATTGCTTCACCATGCTTCTTTTATTTACAGATTCAAAAAGCTGGTGTTTAATTTTTTAAATAAAAACGCGGGTAACGGTAAGTAAGCCAATAATCGGAACTAAAACCGTTTTTGCGGTACATTTTTGTTTTATTTATTTATTTCTGCTAACAAAATACATATTAAGAAATGTTATATATTTTCTAGTTATCTAGAATTTATTTTATTTTGTTAATATTAATTATTTTTTTTTTGTAAAATACAAATTTTTTATTGAAAATAATTTTTTTTATGTAAAATGTATTATTTCAGTATCAACTCGTGCAACAGCTACTCATCCACTTTATAGCTAGTAAGAGCCATATGCTTTCTGCATGCTTCACTCCATGCTTCAAGCCAATTATGAGCAGCTTGCAAGTGCACCTACTTTAGCGTACTATATATAAAATGTGTATACCTTTCTAAATGGTAGATTGTGGACAAGTTACCACTTCGTGCTAAGCGTCCCACGCGATTAAGATTGCCAATTAACCTAGACTTTTGAAACGTGGATCAAAACTCCAACAATTACTTTCTCAAGTAGCCATAAGCCATAGCGAAAATGCTATTCATTTCTTAGTCAGCACAATAACATTATCTCTTCCAGCTGGTTTTACAATTGTCACGTTTATAATGATAATAAAAGTTAGTTTGTGTTGAGTTAAGTTCCAGGAATATATTTTTTACATCTGAAAATTTTTGTTTTTGTCCATAAAATGCGCACAGTGCGCGGAATATCAACGTTTGTCGGCTTGTCTAAAAAAAATTCCATCCTTTAAAGATTCTTTCTTAGCAAAAGAACAATTTACGCGGCGGTCAATAAAATTAGTACAGACATAATACAAATCTGTGTAAACAATGCACCCACAAATTGATATTGCAAACATAACGATATGAACAAGTAAAGCACAACTAACAACAAATCAGTATTTGCGGTGGTCTTGTCATCAACAACAACAGAAATATCAAGGCTGGCCAAAACCGTGGCGTCTGAAGAAGCGACAACTGCGCCAACATCTGCAGTAGCGGAGGCGGCAGCTGCAGTGAGTGGCCGCCGGAGCCTACTCAGCATTCGGCCGCTACGCAATAGTTCAAGCAAGCTATGCAAACATGACGAATCTCATGTAAAATGCTCATGCGCCTAGCACTCGCTTCATCTTGCTGTGCAAATGCTGCTGTTGCGCTGACATGTTCTTCGAAATTTATTGCCCATGTTAAACACTATATGTGTTGTTGTTACTGTAGTGCTTATTGTTGCCGTTGCAGCTTCCATGTCGCCGGCTTTCAACAGGTTTGCATTTTCGCATTTTTACTGTGTTTGAATATTATACTCGTATGTGTGTTGCTCGAGCATTTAGATTATTTTGCGTACGCAGTCACTGCAGCCGCAATGTCTTTGGCAGCAACAAAGCGCGTGTTTGGGCCAGCGCTTCATTTGCGGCTCAGTGTGTGGGTGTTGACATATTTTTGCGGTCGGTTTTTGTAAATTAAAATTTTGTGGTCGATTTCTTTTATGCACTTTTACATTTTGGTGCATTCTTTGCGGCCTTTGTTGGCCGACAATGGCATCTTTACTGCAAATAATATTTGCTTTGTGCCATTTTTTCAACACAAGCACTTATGACTCAAGCGGTTTCTCGCTACGAATTGTTCCTTTAGGAGGATGTGAAAGGTAGAAAAAAACTTTTTTATTTAACAAGATATCTTGATGAAATTTGGCACGGATTATTGTCTAAGGCAACGCTATAATATCCGAGTATTTGAGTCATAATCGGACATCTATAGCATATAGCTGTCATACAAACTGCACGTTTACAATTTTGTTTTTGTATGGAAAACTTTTTTATTTTACCCGATATCTTCTCGAAATTTGGCATAGATTGGTGTCCAAAACAACCACTGCAATCTCCGAAGAAATTGCTCAGATCGGACCACTATAGCATATAGCTACCATACAAACTGTACGTTTGCAATTTTGTTTTTGTATGGAAAACTTGTTTATTTAACAAGATATCTTGATGAAATTTTGCACGGATTATTGTCCAAGGCAACCCTGCAATCTCCAAACAAATTGCTCAGATCGGACCACTATAGCATATATAGCTGCCATGTAAACCTACATATATGGCCATATAAACTTATGCAAGTTTTTTTTTCTTAATAAGTGTTCGTTTCAGCAGAAGTTTGCATTCCTGTGCAACTTTTTTAAATCTCTGTATTATTTATGATACATTTTATATATAATGCTACTTTCAATTCTTTTCAGATAAACTGATTGGTGTCCACTGTACACATGGCGTCAACCGTACTGGCTACCTAATATGCAATTACATGATATCCGAGTTAGATGTGAAACCCGAAGAGGCAATAGACAGTAAGTAGCAATAAACTAATTTATTTACTTTTATTATCTACCATAAAAGTTACCATTTTTTTAACAATTCAAATTGCGTTCACACCGTATTCAGAATTCAAAATGTTAACGGTAGTGTAATTTTTTTTTGAAATTTTTCCTAACAAATTACCCGTAAAGCACGTTTTGATTTTCTTTTCCTTACCTCAGAATTCAATCAATCACGTGGTCACAAGATCGAACGGAAAAACTATATAGACTCGCTTTATGGTTTGACAAAAACTGCCAAAGATGCTAACAGCCTCGAAAGTAAGCGCAACGTCAACAACCTGGATTGCAAACCCTTGATTGAGGCGCCCAGTAAGGAGCCAATCTCATGGCGCGCAACACAGGCACCCAAACTACCGCCATCACCCAATGACCTCGATAGGCGTGATCGTTTCGAACACGTAATTTCATGGCGCGCCACGCAGGAACCTAAATTACCGCCGTCACCGAAGGAGTTCGATAGGCGCGATCGTTTCGAACGTATACGACAGGAAGCAAATTTGCAGCGTCGACCTGTCACCAGCGCAGTAGCGCGACCAGCGCGCCAATTGTTGGACAACAGGCTTGCCAACTCACCGCGAAACGAACGCAACTATAGCAGTCGTTATGTAAATACTAGCAGACATTTGTCGCAAGGTAATTGGTAAGCCAGTGGGGACTGTGTCAACATATGCTTTAACTTGTCAATTATAGGTGGCGCCAGCTATCCCTATCCCAGCCACCGCCACCATGAGACAATACGCTCGAATTTTAACCAATACGTTGATTATGCGCAGAACAATCACCGTTATGAAGACAGCATGTATCGGAGGCCTTACGAACTAAACAATCGTTTGCCTCAAAGCAGCAGACACCACCAGCATCCATATCGGCGCATATAGTTTTTTGGCGACCCTTAACTTGCTTTCTGTTGACACGAATTTGTATATATGTACATATGTTTATGTATGTATATGCCTCTTTTGGTCATCCAGTGTATTTTGATAAGCACAACTGAGTCTTGTGCGCTATTCTTCTAAACAACTGTTGGTGTGCAATCAACAAGCATTATGTAAATTATGCACTTATTTTGTAAAAAAGTTTACAAGTTTTATGTTTTATGTTGGTTTCTAAACTCAAATTTTTAGTGAAACATTTTTTAAGTGCAATTTAAGCTTTCTTTGTTTCAATATGTTTTATATAAGCTTTGCATAGTAAATTTCAAGGAAAATTTTTGAAATCCGGAACATTAAGCAGTTGTGTAATATAAGTTTATTTACAAAAGGACTCGTTGAATTATGCTTTCAATAAACACAAATAATGTATAACTATAAAAAATTATCAGAATATGAGTACTAAATGATGACTTTTGGGAGTTAAAAAAACTACTGTATCGTTATTTCAAGAACACAAATTAAAATTTTTAAAAAACTGAAATTTTAAAGATTTTTGAAAAAACTAAAAATATTAAAAAAAATTAAACAATTTGAAAATTTTTGAAAAAATTGAAAATTTTGAAAATATTTGAAAAAGTGAAAATTTTGAAGATTTTTGAAAAATTGAAAGTTTTGAAAAGTTGAACATTTTGAAAAACTTTTAAAAAATTAAAATTTTTGAAAAATTGAAATTTTTTAAAAAATTAAAAATTTTGAAATTTGTTTGAAAAATTGAAAATTTTAAAAAATTTTGAAAAATTGAAAATTTTGAAGATTTTTGAAAAATTGAAAGTTTTGAAAAATTTTGAAAAGTTGAACATTTTGAAAAATTGAAATTTTTGGGAAAATTAGAGTTTTTTAAAAAATTAAAAATTTTGAAATTTGTTTGAAAAATTAAATTTTTTTTTGAAAAATTGAAAAGTGTAAAATTTTTGGAAAAATGAAAATTTTTGAAAAATTAAACGTTTTTTTAAATTACACGGCTAACGGCGTTTAAAAAAATATTGTTGTTGTTGTAGCGGCAGAAAACATGTATGAAGTAATTTCGAGGAATGGTGCCAAATTGACATTTCTTGGCCGCATAAAATTCCGCGTTCGTTCCAATTACTCATACCTGACTGTCTTGGAAATAGAAAAGGTCCTCCACTGCTGCCCCAAAAAATTCAAAATTCTCATTAAACTCGAATTATTCCAAATTTTGGTCGTTTTTGGTCTGCGAAAATACAATTTTTATCAGATCAAAAAACCTGTGGGCTATTCTACATAGAATTATATGCAGAACAAGCAGAAAAAAATTTCATGAAGACCGGAATATTTCCAAAAAAAATTATAATAATCGGAGCATTTGTCTTCGAATTGTCACTGCAGCAAGTTCGAAGAATGGTGTTTCGAGAAAAACTCGTTCAAAAATATACTAATGGAGCTGATTGCACTAAGCGGCTACTCTGTAAATGGCTATAACTCAACAACTACTTGGGATATCAATTTGAAATTTTAGTTTATTGTTATTTTTTAAGCTATAAACTATCGAAATATATAAAAAAATCGATTTTTTTCTTCAAAATTTTACATCAGGCGCCCTATTCTGAAACTCGATTCGAAAAAAAATACTCGAATTCGGATTTTTTGTATATGACCTTTCGATATTCGCATTTGCAAACCTATTTTCGAATATTTTATTCCTTTGCTTTTGAGCAAAAACGAAAAATCTAAATAGTAGAATAAATTTTCGAATCGAGATGCAGAATAGGGCTTCAGGTGTGCCCCTTAAAACAAGTTTAGAACTATTTTTCACTACTTGAATTAACTTTCGTTCATACTAGCTTAAGTATAAGCATTCAAAAGTATACTAATCAAGCCACTTTTGCGCCAAAAACAAGCACACATACACACAGTCGTAAATATTGCGTAGATGACACGCATTTATCGCATAAAAAATGCATCAAAATATCATATTTATCAGCAACATTTAAGCGCGATCGCTCCACTGACCAACTTCATGCCCGAACGCGACGAGATTTTAATCGCGATCGCGATAAATATTATGTATGTAGCTTGTTTCGTTGTAATTACCGCCAATTTGTCGTTGTCACAGTAATGCGGCGGCAATTCGCCACAGACGCATAGCTCATACGCAGCTCGTTATGCGACATATACATATCCACCTCGGTGTGCTGCTCTCTGACAGCGCGAGGTCCGAGCGCGAAACGCGATCATCGTCACGATAAGCTGATGAGCGTCGAATTGTTAATGCAAAATGTCGGCATGAAAAAAATCGCAGTTAAAGGGACAGTCCATACGCATATCTGTGTGTGTGTCTGTGTATGCAAATATGACACTTGACCACCATGTCGAGGTAATAATGAACTGATCAAAAGCGTTAAATGCATAAGCGAAGCCGCACAGTGGCGATAGCGTAGGTAACGGAGCCGTGTGGCAAGTGACCAAAGCTGCGTCTGCGCGCTCCAGGCACCCAAATGACATATGTTTGATAAACGAGCTGGAACGTTTAGTTGCGATTCCGGGAAAGCGCTCGCCTTAAGTTGCATGTAAATGCGCGCATATCTTCACACGATCACCGCTGATCTTCAGCGCTGGCTCCGCGGCAACGTGTGTCGCGATGTTTGCTGTAAAAATGAGATGTTTTCTGCTGATAAGCCGCATCACAACATGTCAAGAATTGGCGAAAGAATCTGATTTTCTACCTGCTTGTCGCAAATGAATTTTAATTGGTTGTCAACTTAAGCGCTTTTGTTGGCACCGTCGGGCATGAAAGCAGCGTGACGGCGAAATATTATTGTAATATGTTTTTACATATGTATGTATGTATGTTTTCAGCTGTGGGAAAATGAAGCATCAAAGCGTGAGAGCGCAGGCGCACTGCATATGAACTTTATTTGCAACAAAAATACGGCGGGTGCAACTAATTAGGACTAAAATTTAACGAATTAATTAAAACTCATTTAGCAAAAATTAATTTTTTGCCTGGAAAAGTTATGTTTTTTAACATTTTCTTAGTCAAATCTCAATGAGTGTAATTGAGGCCCGCAGTGTCCAATTTTTTATGCGCTGCATACTTGCAACACATGGGCCTGGTAGCATTTGCAGATTTTTTACTTCACAAGGAGCGTCACAAGCATCTACACACAGAAAGAATTTACAACCAGGTTTTTAGGCATAAGTATTTCATATCTATATATGTATGTATATAATAATATTTTTTATACAATTTAATAAATTAACAGTAAATATATAATTTCCATAAAAAATTTAATACATTTTTTTTGGTGCATTGAAATATGTACGTAAAACGTAAATGAATTACTTTTTTCTATGAAAAGCGAAGTGTCACCTTGTGTGTGCTGATTTCCGGCGCCTTAAGCTATGCAACGTGTGTGTGGAGTTTCTGGAAAGGGCAGTTAAAAATGCTACTACGTCGGTCACCTACTCCACCAGTCTGGGCGCCTGGTGCGAATCGAGGAATTTGCTTGGTATTTCAGATACACTGAAAAAAATTATTGTGATTTTTGCTTTTACCGCAAATTATTTGTAGAGAATTGAATGGAACAATTTTGGTGGAAATTTTGGGTAATCAGTTGGGTATGTTTTTGGTTAGGATGGACGTTTGTTTACATTTTTTGATGTAAACTCGGCTATATTCACGTATGCGGTGTTCACGCCAATTAAGAAGAAGAAGATTATAAACATTTCAACTAATAATATTATAGTAATTTAGTAGTAGCTTACCGGAGTTTTACCTATTTTAATAGATAAATATTTCCGTTACAAACATACTACATACATATGTATATTATATACATACATACATCTTTTTGCTTTTTACTCTTTGCACTTTTTAGCAATTTTCACCCCCAATAAATCACGATCTTGGCATTCAAGCGCTGAACTTGTTAAAAGCCGACAATTTTCTCACTTCCAACCTGCGGTATGTCTGTATGTACGACGCGCATGCGCAACTGCGCAAAATATGCCGTCAAAGGCGATTAACTTTAATCGCTGTTATTTAAATCAATGTCCATTTTAGTGGATTTATTTGGTGTTTTACGTACGCGGTGTAGGCCGCGCATGCGCATACAGTGCTGTTGTTGTATGGGCAGCGCATAGCCCTTACCAATCATTTTGGCGCAGAATCAGCACACAATTTATGAGCCGTGCATAATTATTGCACACGAAAGCGCGCGCATACATACACATGTATGCATATTTACGCATATTCTTGTATGTATGCTATGCGGTGGTGGAGAATATTGCATTTTGAATGTTGCAATGCTCACACAAAATAAGAAGACACCTATAATTGCATACTTTTGCCCGGCTCAAGCGCATATTTAGCTGCAAGTGTGATCTTCGGACGCGCATCAACAGCCAATTATGTAGGCTTGCGCATGCGCACAGTTCGCGTTGTCTTTCACCCCGTTTTACTTTTGCGGTGAACCAAGCATGGCAGGCGAAGTGTACACAGCAAGTGGGACTCTTTTATTTGGCGCAAAAAATTGAGCGTTGAGTTGGTAATAATCACTTCTTCGCGCTTCAGCTAAAACAGGCAGCGCCCGATCGGTTACGTTCGGATATAAGATTGCGAAAGTACTTGTGTGCCTTTAGGACATTTGCGTAAAGGAAGCGGCAGTCTGTACACTGCAGGCGTTTTTCACGAACTCCACACACACACACAAGTTGCGGTCTCGCTTATAGGTGTGTGTGTTGCGGTTATTTTAAGTTTCAGCCGCTTCTAACTAACCGGGACTTGTCGGCCTGCCCGCTGTGCCAATGCTAATCACGCGCCAATGCGGTGCGACGACATCCTCCGCCTGTTTGCCTTACATATGTATATGGCTGTATATGCGCTTTTACATTTTGCTCTGCGCGTTTTTGGCCAGAAGACCTATATTTCGGCGCAGTAATACACAACTGTATATCTGTGTCGTTGTTTGTTTGCTTCGTTAACTGCTGCGGCCTTGTTGTACAACTCGTCCATTCGGCATATTGGCGCGGGGTCGTTGTTTTGCCGTTGCGGTTAGTAACAAGTTCCACTTATTTCTCATTCATTGCATTATTCGCGATTCCCTAGGCCAATGGTTTTATCCTTACCTTCGATTTCGATACATGATTTGTTATGTTGATATTAATATGCCGAACAAATTGACAATTTATGGAATCGCTGTTCGCGCACATTAAAGGCAGAGCCCACGAGTTTGTTGCTGCCCGAAGAGTCTACGAACGAATGTCATATTAACTGCGAAATGTGGAAAGGAATATAGAGAATTGGAGTATGGAGTCAAGTTTTTCTTACATATTTTTTCAGTTTCGTAGCACTTGAAGTTTGTGGTTTTACGAGGCGACAGGAAAGTAGCCTTGAAATAAAATGATATCTACAATTTTCCAAAAGTTGTTTTCTATATAAATTGGTACGCTCTGTTACTACCATAGATGAACCGTTCCAATATTTATGGTAAGTTCCTACCCTTAATAAAACTAGTTTTCTAATGCGGTCTTGGTTTTCAGTAAGCAACGGTTAGCTTCTAGTATTGTTCTTTCATGAAAATGCTCGCAGGCGCATAAAACTTGGAAGTACCATAATTTTCTTCCATTAAGGGAGTTCTGCATTGACCGAAGTAAAAGGTAGTCCGATGGTGCAAGTCAGGGCTATATGGTGAATGCATCAAAACTTCCCAGCTAAGCTCTCTCAGTTTTTGCTGAGTCATCAAAGATGCGTGTGGTCTAGCATTGTCCTGATGGAAGACGGTGCCTTTTCTATTGATCAGTTCTGGCCGTTTTTTTCGATTGCTTACTTCAAACTCATCAGTTGTTGACACTAAAATGTAGAATCAATCGTTCGACCAGACTGGTACAGCTCATAGTGGATGAGTCTTTTCCAATCACACCAAAAACTCAGGATTACCAAGCTTAACTCAGCATTCGAGGCGTCAATCCTTGATTTGCGACCATTTGTTGAGCTGCACCACGCTTCGCACATTATTGTCGTATTTGATCCACTTTTCGTCTCCTGTTACCATTCGCTTCAGAAATATTTCGATTTCATTTCGTTTCAGCAACGAGTCGCAGATGTTAATTCGGTTCATTAAATTTTCACAGAGAATTAATTTTCCTCATTCCCGTCCCCATTCGCTATATCGAGCAGAGACATGGACGATGACAACATCTGATGATTTTGTCTTAGGAGGGTTCGAGAGCAAGGTTTTGTAGAAGTACTGGCTAGGTCATGTTGTCTAGATAGAAGAGAACTCTCTAAGTTTGAAGATTTTCGATTCTGAATTGTTCCTTTAGTATTTGTCCCTCAGTTCTGGATACCGTTATGTGCTATATAGTATAATGTGTATAAATATGGTAGCCGCTAGAACGCAAGGGTACATAAATTAACAGAGATTCTCTCTTTCGATGTTCGCTATGACCTCACCGTCGGTCAAATGTTAGCTGCCTGAGAGATAAAGAAAACTTATCATTGCAGATAATCTTAATTAAATAAGAGAAATACTTAAGTAACGCACGCCATTACTGAGTTTGCTGATTTCGTTCGAATAAATGAGGTTATGCAATAACAAAAACCTAAAAGTTGCGTGCAACAACCAAAAAAATGACATTCTGGGAAGTTGAAACCCATGAATAACAAAAAATTGTAATTGCAACTTCACATTTAAACGAAGGTAATTGCAGCAACAACAAATGCTGTGTCTTCCTTTATGCCAGTGTGGCGTCAACGATGCCAACTGCTACTTACGTCCAATTTCTGGCGCTACAACAATAACAACAACACTACTTATGTCCATGCCAGGTCCAACTAAGTGCCACTAAGGGCCAATGCGTAAGTGGCGAGTGTGCGTGTCCGTCCGTCTGGCTGCCTTCGTGACCAACTGATTGCTCTGAGTGAAATCAAAAAATTATCGTTCACGCCCACACAACCTGCGTTGACATAAGCAGCAACGCACAGGGTGAACGGTAGTGATTGTCTTGCGTGAAATTGTTGTTGCTTTGCCGTTAATGTGTTTGGCAACATAAAAACAGCAAATGTATGCACATATGAGTGTGTGTGGAGAGGGGTGGTTGCAATGGGCGAGTTGAACAAGGGGAAGGTGTGACGTTATCTGAGAAATATCGCACGTAAATCGCAATCGAACGCACGAAAGCAAATGCAGGTGTCTAAACAAATAAAATAAAATATATCCACGTATGTTTATATACTATATACTCTCAGAAATATACATATATATACATATTTGTTGTATATAATAAGCATATGTGTACAGTTTCTCGTTTTTCGTTTGCTCAAAGCGGCGCATAAAATAAATGGTGGGCGGCCTGTGTGCAGACACCGCAACATCAGCAAATATTGACGCGCCAGCAACAGCAACAGCAACCCGTACACAAACTGTTCATTACCACTGCCACCAGTGTCAATGCGACCAATATTTATCAACGGCAGCATCAATGGCAACAGCAGCGGTACAGTGACTACGGCTTTGGTGCCACCACCGTACAAAACCAAGAAAAGATTTGTAAAAAGCGTTGAACTCCACTGCTCCAGCTAAAATCTTCCTCTCCTCCTAACTGCTTTCCTGCGAGTTCTTCTGCTTGCTTATATTTTCTCAAAATTAGTTGAATATTCCTTGGACACACACTTATTGTTGTTGCTGACTGCTTTTCGAAAACTGTCTACAGCGCGCTTTCGAAATGCCTGCTTTTTGTTTTTGACTTAATCTGTTGTGCACACGCACGACTCGGCAGTTACCGTTTGGTTTGCAGGCTTTACTTCAGTGCGTAGTTGTTGTTGTTTTCTCAGCTAAAACTTTATTTATTTGCCACTGCGTCTCAATGGCTGTTCTTCAATTGAACGGTGGCTAATTCAACCCCTTGGTGCAGATTCTTTCGGTCTTCGCTGATTGCGTTGGAAATTTATGGCGCGTTCGCCTCGCTTGAAGGCCTCAGGGGGGAGTTATCTCGCTGCGAAGGACATTCATAGTGCGGGTTACGCAGGAGTTGGTGGTTCGTAGCCGCTGGGTGATTTATAAATATTCCAAATGATTTCACCAGTGGTGTGTAGTTTGCAGCCAGACAGTCTACATACGTTTGGCGTGGCTGCGCTTACGGGTATGTGGCACTTGTTTTTGACCTTTTGACCTCATTTGTAAATTGTTTTTTTATGCAGATACTATGCGTAGAATATTGTAGAATGGGACTATTTTTAGCTTTATTCAATTTAAGTGAAGTTAAGAGTATTGCAGTAAATGTTATTGCATCGATTTTGAATTGGATTGTTTAACTTAAAGTAGTTATTTTATTATTGGATTGTCGTAATACAGAGGCGGGTGCGTATCTTTGCTGCAATACGAAAGTGATCCAAGTCAATGATAACACCTCGGAGCGTTGGTACGTCTAAAACACTGGAGACTTGATCGATCTGGTTGGTCGCTTTTCGATCCGGAGACAGCCAAGTAGCTTGACGAATTTTCCTATGCTGTAATCTAGAACTACAGATAACCATATTTCGAGCACTGGCGAAGTCGATCAGACCTAACTCATTTTAGAATGTTTCTTCACGGAGGCTGAATTTACCGACCTGTTGTGCCGAAGATTCCTTTTTGGTCACTTCGGATTGTGGTTAGACGTTTTTCCATTGGGAATAATGCCAAGACTCGGGGACGGAGTCTCTCTCCCACCACATATCACACACCGAATCTTCGCTCCTTTAGATGGTCACTGTAGTAAATGCCAAAGGACCTACTCATCTCAGTCCTTGTCCCGTCCATCGCACTTCTAAAACAGAAAAAAGGGCGTTTATGTCAGCCCATACTCTCACGAGAACATCAACAAGCTGAGCAGCGGCTCCTTCCGAACTAAGGGACCGGATATTCCAAGTGCATGTACTTAAATCCTAATTCTTAGTACGTTTGCAGTGGTTGTTATCAAAAAGGGGAACTCTCATCCGAGACCGTTTTGTTCTTTTCATTGATTGTGTTTTTACGTGGCGAGTCTCAAATCCAGTGCATAACCCTCGGCAGGTATGTTTCGCCTTATCACTTTAGCTCGCTTATAAATGGATGCTTTTTGGCTACACAAAGGATACTTGGACTAAGACCTGAAGTCGAAAGCTGCTTGAGCCATATGTAAAATAATCGTTTCTGGCCACTCCCAAGTGAATGACGCTCAGAGAACTTCTACACATGGTTCCATCCTCACAAAAGGAATAGAATTTTGAAGCTAAGACCTAACTAACTCAATTTTTTGAAAAAGTTCTCTATTAAAAGTTTAATTAATGTGCTAATATAAAACCAATGAGTCTTCGTAGAAGGACTATAAATATTTCTACCCCCTCTTAAGCATTTACTTTACTAATTGCTATACTCAAATAAACAATGGGGGTCAACGTTCAAGGACACACATATACATATCTTTCTCGTACTTATACGCATCTCGTACTTATAAAACAAGCTCAACAGACCAACTCGGAGCGTTTCGTTAAAGAGCCCACATTTTGCATGGATTAGTCGGCAAGTTAATGGGTGCATAAGATAAGATTATACAATTTACGCGCAGCTGATCCCACAAAAGGTTGTATACGTCCATGTAGTGCGGTCTATGTGATAAGCTCTCACTCACGCTAGCATGTGGTTTGGGGCTTGGGTTGGTGCAAATTGCAAAGCGTCGCTTGTTAAATCACGTGAACTGGTGTAAATCGACTGTGGCAGTAAGAGATTGGACACAGCGGTCAATTCTACACACAACTACAAACAAAGAAATGTGACATACAACGGTATATAATGCTTAGACCCACAACTGGCAGCAAAATGAAACCTGCGACCATTGTGTTGCCAAAAGGATTGCATACACATATTATATGCATACACGGATATAAACACACTCAGATGCAGTGAGCGGGTTTGACATCGCAGCAGCATGTGATATGTTGGTCCGCAGTTGTTGGAGTCCTGTTACGTCGTAATTTGCTGCACTCAATGACCGGGACATTATGTGTTGCTGTAGATTTCAAAGGACAAATGACAAAGTGTGTGTGTCAGTGTGTGTGCGGCACACATATCTGAACAACCGTGTGCTCTACTTCCACACCCTTCCTTGTAGTAAATCGTGTATTCTTTTTTGCTGACAAATCCTGACAATCCTGGGAATCATTGATTGGTGTAAAGGTTGACTGGTTTTTCGGTGTGGTGTGGTGTCTGTGACTGACTTTGAGCTATTTACTTGCCACACACGCGTTCAGCTGCCATTGCAGTCGCTACTGACAGATTTAATTGTTTGTAAATTAACTGCAACGATTGAGTGCGTTAAAGGCTTGAAGTGGCGGAGGCAGAGTGCAGTTGTTAGTCGGATTGTGGGTGTGGATGAAAAGTGTTTGGAATCCATTTGAAATATTTGTTAGACTGTGATTTGCATTTAAATTAGACATTTACAATCGGCGTGCATGTGTTGTAGTTTAGCAGCCTCATTCAGCTGGTTGATTGCACAAAGGGTCAAATGGCGCATTGAACGGTCACATGGTCTATGATGGTGTGTGCTTTAGCTGATAGGAATAATACTTTTGTTGGTTGTTTTGTGTGCTTGGCTGGTTGAATTGGTCGACGAATAGCTTGAAATTAGTTTACTCTGAAAGTGAGTGGCTCGACAATGAATTTATTTGATGAAATTTATATTAAGTTAAGCGTTTTTATTTGTGATGACGCCAGATGGGATTCACGTCTAGGCAATATTCAAGAAATAGCTGTCTATTCCGACCACTATCAATTTTTATTATTATATTCCAGAGATAATAAATCGAGTTTTGACAGATTAAAACATCAAAAATTTCGGTAAAGTTAAACTTTTTTCCAAATTCCATAAATTTTTGTTATTTTCTTTGATTGCAGGTTACGTTAAGTGGTTCATCCCAGGAGAGATCTCACTTGGACAGCTTAGAACGCCGATCCGTCTAATAAAAATTCTTATGTACTGGTTTATTAGCCCCTTTCAAATCGCCAAAGCGCTTTGAGCCTGTCACACATTTGCTGATACCACTAATGCTCCGACTATATCTTCTGGTTTGCTGAAGGTAAGACTATCGAGATGTTTCAGTCGTAGTCTTGCAAAGGCTGGACAATGTAGAAGAAAGTGCCTGGATAATTTTACCTTATCGTCCTTTAATACCCCCTTAAGAACGAGCGTTCGCTAAGATTCTTAGCTAACGAATGGATACCTATTGGACTGTGACCAGAAAAAAATACCATTGCTTAAGATAAGTAGTTTAGTAGATCTCCTGCGTCTTAGGCCAAAAGGACCTCACAAATGCACAAGAGATGTTCTTCAATCAGCGCATGTATAGCGCACGCGAGGTCCAATGCTAGTACGTAAGATGTCAATGGAGATATAGCAGGTTTCCATTCCGATGTGAGCAGGGCAAGTGTGCCTTCTCTGGTTAGCTCATAGAATTTGTAGTCACCAGGGCTTCCACTGTGACCAGAAATCTAAACGAGTTTGATGTAGCTAGCTGATATTTTCAGTGAGGGCAGGCCCTCCTTGAGTAATTTTGAATCCACAGTTAGCGAGCTGTGCGCTCGTTATGCCACTCTGCTGTTGCAATAAATGCTCACTCCCTTGAAAGAGGCTCCACTTCGTTGTAGTACGCCTACCGGCACCTTGATAGCAGCCACTTCTGCCTGAAAAATACTACAGTGGTCCGGTATCATAAAGCTAGATCGATGCGGAATTTTACAGAAAACTTTACCTCAAACCTCCTGAAGAGTTATTTCGGCGTGTCCTTGTGCGGACTTCTTCATATACCCAACTTCTGAGCATTAGAGGGTGATTTGTTTAGAATGTCACTAAGTGCTAATGTTGGTGTAGTCCGTAGTGCACCGGAGATGCTGATGAGAGCTGCTTTTTGGACACGCTCCCGCTCTCAAGCAAGAGTACCCTATTCGAGCACCCTTCACCAGACGAAGACACCACAGAACATTATTGGCTTGACTACGGTTTACTATGGTAGATTATTGTGCGGAGACATTCCTATGGTCGATAATTTGATTTTTAGGTTTTACCCACCAAGAAGGCTGTAATCACTGTAGCAGTACCCGACAGAGACCACGTGTAACTCGAAAACTATTTCATTATTTTTTTCAAAAATTACACTTTGTATTCCAAAAGATGTATAAATATACCGTTACAGTTTTAGGGCAATTTATTTTTTTTTGAATTATCAAAAGTCATCTTTTTTAGGTTGTCACCCGAGAGGTGCCTTTTAACGGACCATTAAAGGTTGGGTTAGCCATTTTTTCGCTCAGTAAGCATATATATATATGCATTTACTTATTTACATATATATTTGGAATAAGAATTTTAAAAGAAGCCTTTGAAATATACACATTTTTTTGGTTGAAACTGCCGACATTAGGACTATGTACAAATAGTCAGATACGATATAAAAACGTTCAGGGTTGCATGCTTTGGCGGTTGTTATTTTCAAAACAAATCCTAACCGTTATCCATTGCTTCATCAGTCTTTTTCGGAAGAAATATGACAAAATTATGAAGGAAATATCACTGTAATCTCCTTTAGCCATTTGCTGCTGCTTTTATTTTTCTTGTTTTTAACAGTCACGTGTCACATAAAGTTTCCCGCGGGCAACTTGTCAATGTTAACGCTTCTAATCCTGCCAACAGCAAGCATACACACACATACATATGTTGATATGAACTTTCGGAATTCTTATCATGCGTGAAGCATACAATTTGTCTTGAGTAAATACATACCTACAAGTAAACTATATAAAAACAGGACGCCGAGAGCTATAACAAAAACAAGGCAACAACAAAAAACCAGCGACAGGAAGGCGACAGTAAAAAAAAGAAAAAGGGAAGAGCTTGTTAGGTTGATAGTAAGAAAAAGTTAGCTATAAATAACTAGACAAAGTAAAGCAGAAGACGAAGTGTAATGGCAGGCAATGAGCAACAGCATTTACACGTAGCACAAAACAGATAACAAGAGAAGCAGTTTAGACGCCTGCAAGTATGCAACGGATACACGTATGAAGCTGTATGTGCGTGTGTGTATGTTTGTGTGAAGACAACTAACTTAATGGTGTGGCATAACAATGACGACACAACGACTGTGAAAGGGCAAAAAAATGTAACACATGACGCTGAGCATAAACGAGGAGGGTGGCGTGTTGCACATAAATACTCGACATATACATTAGCGCTGTATGTGCGATGATAAGCGAAAATAGTGCATAAATATTTGTGCAAGCACCCACACGCCGCGTGCAGCAGCAGCTGACAGCAAGTATTTATAGCAAACTGATACATTAAAGTCCACACACACACACACACACAAGCGTAATCGCTTTTCCCTGCTCTTCGCGTGCTTGCAGCGTCTTCTTCGTTTTTATTGCCAAACACATTTTAAAGTTCATTGACATTTTTTCAATTCATGCCACACACACCCACCCAACCACACACCTACACAACAAATGCAACCAACTGGCCGCTGTTATAGCAAGTTGCATGTGGCATGTGCGCGTTGGTGTGCGTTGCACTTTGTATGCAGCTAGTCAAGCTGAAAGCAAAAATAGAGCTGAACAAATAAAAGGATGTTGAAATTGCCGTGGCGTTGGCGTCGAAAAGTATGCAACGCCGAGCTGCAAGTCGCGACAATAAAGTTTATTTGATGTCAACAATGACGCCACAAATGCTGCCGTTGCCAACGTGCAACAAGCCACCCACAGCCAGCCACATTAAGCGCATGTTCGGGTTCGGGTGGTGTAAGTTGGCTGCTTGCGCTGATCCCTGCTTGTTGTTTGCACTCATGTTGTTGTTGACCGCTCCTTGTGCTCATTTCGACTCAATCTATTTTGGGTGTGCTTTTGTGTATTTTTCAAATGGGTTTTTGTTTTTTTTTTCTGCTGCAACTCGAATGCAATTAAATTTGCTGACTTTTTATTGTTTAATGACGCTCGATGACACTTGATGATGTATTATACTGAGAGCGAGCATAGCCTTGCCGGGTAATTAGGGTCAATAAAAGCAAGTGTATTCGTATTGGAGAAGTTGATAGCGAAATGGTCGCAGTGGTGAACACAAAGCAGCCACAGGACTATATATTTAATGACATTATTTGCGAATTGCTGCGACTTTAGTGGTTGCAATTTTGAGGTTAGGTAGCATAAAGTGCCTTTTAATACTTTTAAAGCTTAAAAAAAAGAAAGAAGTTTATTTCGGCTGCATCGGAGCTTTGATACTGTTCGCGGGTTCATTTCTTATGGCGGAAAAGAGTATAAAAGGGTTTGCAGCTTGATTGTGATTGTTCGGTGTGTATGGCAGCTATATGCTATACTGAGCCGATCTGAACGATTTCTTCTCAGATTATAGCGTTACTTTGAAGAATGATCCCGTCCGAATTTCGTGACGATTTCTCGTCAAATAAAAAAGTTTACCATACAATCACTTGATTTTGATCGTTCAGTTTGTTTGGCAGCTATATGCTATAGTCAACTGATCTGAACAATTCGTTCGGAGATTATAGTATTGTCGTAAAAAATAACCCATGCAAAATTTTGTGCAGATAACTCGCCAAATTATGAAGTTTTCGGTACAAGCACATGATTTTGATCGTTGGATTCAGCTCGTCAGGCAGGAGCATTTATTATATTATTTATTATATTTTCTTCTGGTTACTCGTATAACAAACTCTTTTCAAATTTCAACTTTTTCTGGGTTTTGTTTTTTAATACATTGTATACATATATATAGTCAAAGAAATCCGGTAGTATTCCTCTAAATGGATCTCAAGCTGACCCTTGCTACACCCTGCATAATAGCCGATAAGTCTCTCGTCAATATTGTCCCCAGTTTTGAAGTCTACCGACTTGGTTTCAATATTTTATATACCCATACTTTTATATATATAATTTTGATTAATAACCTTTCTTTTTACAGTGTTTTCGACCGATCGCCCAGTTGGTTGACTGCAACGCACACAACGAACTGGCCAATCGCAAGAAGTCATGTTTTTTTCTTGGTGAAATGCCCAGCTGTCAGCGTTTACGGTTGGCTGATCGTCTCCATTTATAACTAATTGCGGGAGAGTGGTCGTGGTCGTTGAAAATGGTGGGGCCTAAAAGCTATGCGACACATTTAATAAAGAAATATACACAACAACTAAGACAAAAACAACTGTACTGTACTGTTAATTTATAAGCTTATACGCCGCTGATTGCTCAGCTTTGCTGTCAACTGCAATTTGCAAATGAGCCGCCCTTTAAGTTATCGATGCATGTGCATATGCACAACAACAATAACAACAACAATAACGTTGGTCGATAATGCAACAGTCTACACATTAAATGGCTGCCGCTAAATTATAGAGTCGCCGTCATTGCGCCGCTAAACTGGTTCAAGCTTGCTGTTGAGGGCGTGTCAAAAGGGTCGACATGCAAACAAATGCACATATGTGGATAGTGTATTTACATGCAAGTTTGTATATACATATAAAGATATGCAAGGCCACAAGCTTAGTGCAGGCTGTGAGTATGGACAATTAAAGTCGCTCGGTTTTTTGGTTAAAAAAATGGACCACCAAAAATTTCAACTCACACGTTTTTCAGTTCGCTTACGTTTTTAAGAAATGTTACGGTATTTTCGTGCATTTTTTCGGCTGTCAGTCCGTCTGCCACTCCGCCTTTTAATTTGGGTGTAATTTCCTTAACAAGTGTTGATTGCCATTAATTCGTCATGCTTGATTAGCGAAATGCGTTTCGTTGAACTTGACAGCTTGACAACAGCTCAAGTAGCTTCAAGCTCAAGCTTTCATGGCACGTTAATTTTAATTTCTAAAAGAATACTGATAAACTGTACAATTCTGGAGATACATAGTATATAATAAGTATAAGTAAGTGACACGTAAAAGACCTATGCAGTTAGTGATGCCTGACGCCGTACCCAGGTTTTTAAGAAAAAAAAAATTATGTAAGAATGCGGAAAAAGCTTTTAATAACAAATTTAGAAATCTTATAGAAGTTTTATGTACAATTTTATATAATATACTGTATATACTAAAAAATATAAGTTTTTGGAGGAAGATTATTTTAAAAGCTTTAATCAGCGGAATCTCGTTGTGCAACCCAAAATCGGCAATTGAGAAGCAGATCCTTCTTTCGACAAACAAAAATTACGCTCTTATTATTTCCGTCCTATCGCATAAACATGAACGAAGACGACCTGAGAGGAGAAAGCACTTGGAGCATTCGAGAGAACTGCTCATCGCAAGATCTTTGGAGCCGTCCGCGTGAGCGATGAATATCGAAGATGATCAAACCACGATCTCAACGATGCTCAACGGCGCATTGGATATAGATAAGCGCATAAAAATTCAACGAATGCGCTGGTTATATGATTAAAAAAGGTCCAGCACTCTGAACAAATCCTGAAGCTTGCTGGGCGCGATGGAGGTAATGTGATCCCTGTCCACGTAGATAAATCCAATGGTCTTGAGCCTGTGTCTACAAATTGTTGGGCAATCTAGAATCAGGTGTTCTAGAGTTTCCGGTGCCATGTCGCAAAACCGGCAGTTTGCATAAGAGATGTTGAAGTGTGCAAACAAATTGCAGATATTTTCTGTCCAAATTGATAGAAGACCTAATCCCTTCTAGTTCCTTAAATTTTATATAACTTAAGCAATCGCTCAGATTGAGCCGTATATATCCATATATGTAAAATGTTTGTACCCAAGTACTAAGATTTAGCTATTATAAACATCTTAGTCATATTTTCCGCAAATAAGCAAAGGTAAAATCTCATGAAAGTCAACTATCGCTAAATAAATGCTGAAGGTTATCGCTATGAACTCAACACAAACCGCTTTTTACGAGAAGAATTAAAAGCAAAGGCAAGGATAACCTAAATTATGACTAATCCGACCAAAGAAAAGTAACACACAGCCAACCAAACATGTTGCTACATAGCAAGAGTCACTAAAAAAGAACAAGAGAAGATGAAAACAAACGCATAAAATGCGAATTGGTAAAATTCCCAAGAAACTGCAACGCACGTGAGCGCCCAAGATGGTTATTAACAGCAAAAATATGGAATGAAGCAAAACAAAACCGAAAGCGGCGGGTAGCCAAGCCAACAGGTGAAGAGGAAAGAAATCAAAAAAAAAAAAAATAAAATAAAATAAAAAAATAAAAGTAAAATACTACAAAACACTACTCTTGAAGTGCGGCGAAGAGGCAGCCACTTGTGGGCTCAGAGCAACGCAGCAAACAGCCGAGAAAACGATGCGACGTGACAGATTACAAAACGTTTGACACCATGCCGCGCCGCCTGCAATGCAAACAAGTAAGACGAATGCAAAAAAGCATACAAATAATAAGAGCAACTATAATGAGAATTGTATGGGCTAGAATGTGGCGTACAAATAGTAATATTGCAACGCGCAGCTGCATAACACACACTAGACTCCAACATGAACTTGCCACACATTTTCGTTGCGCATGTGCGCACCAAAAACACAACAAAAACAGAAGTAAGAACGGCAGCCGAGTGAGCAAATCAGTGCAATCACTGTCCGCCACTGAGCGCTCTAATATGATTTAACTGCCGCGCAGCAGCGCATGTGCGGCTAGTGAGCCAAGAGTGTGCTGCGACAAGTGGCAGCCGGCGGCAGTGCATGCAGCCAAGCAGCCAACCAGCCACCGTGTCAGTGGCGCATTTGCTTGGCCATGGTCATAGACATGATCAACGCCAAGCGCTCCTTTGCCGGCGCAAATTAATAAGCGAGCAATCAGCTTGCCACCAAACGGCAGCACAATCAGCGGCACTGGCAGCCACATTTGCCTTGAGATATGCAGCAGCAGCAGCAGCAGCCGATGACGATGATGCTGGTGATATACAAAATAAACAACAACATTATGTGGGGCGTAAGAATGCCAAGCTTGTTGTTGCTGTTGTTGATTCGTCACTATGCACGTACAGATGCAGCACGCCACAGCAGCAGTAACGTGATGCGCCGCAAATGCACGTACGCTGTACACCTTCACGTCGTTTTCGCATACATTTTCCAAGTCGACTTTGTTGTTGCTATTTTTCAACGGTGCTAAGGGGGTACTTGATACTTCGAGAGCAGCACAAGTAAAAGCAACAAAGTAGATCGAAAGCATGGCATACATATACACATACATATATATTATATAAGGCAAAAGAGGCAAGATATATTTTAGGCATAAAGCTGTGTTTGTTAATAAGTTTCGCTCGGGTGTAGCACTCGTATGGAGTTCAAGTACACCTGCGCATGCGCCGCGATATCTTAAGGTGTTTAAGTCGTTTGTATGCGCCCTTTAAATATCTTGTGGCGATTGCTAGTGTGTATTTGCTGCTTTCTTTAAGCGTTTTTTTTGAGCCAGCAAATGCAGAGATATTTCTTGGTCAACGAAGCTGCCGCGGACCATCACTATATAATATATAGTGTATATACATACATATATGCATTCAAAGCAATGTCTGTGCATTCTTTATTTCTATTATGATTAGCTGCCTGGGCATCATCACCATCACCATCACCTTTCCCAGCATCTCCGTTTTGGCCGTGAGTGACGCTGATTGTTATTATAGTGGGTTGCCGCTTCACTTATGCGCGTAATTGCATTGAAAGTTATGAATTCGAGTTCTTCAATGTTTTTTTTACGATTTTTTTCTTTTTTATGTATATTTATGTTTTGTGCAACTTTAGTCCACAACAGAAAGCACCAGTGGTTGCACTTGTTGCAGTTCATGCTACAACTTGTGGTTACCGCTTGTAGGAGGAAACTGACATATAAGACAGTAGATTTTAGTGGATTTACTAGGTAGAAAATATGGATCGAAAGTGAAAGCTAAATACTTTCCCAAAAACCGTTTTGGACCACTCCATGTCCAACCTCAAAATTTGGAATTCTAACAAAAAACTCAAAAAGCGCAATAGAACCAAAATTTTTTGTCTCGTCCTCCCTTTTCCGCCAAAGGGTGCGTGTAGCAAGTTGTATCTCAATATAAAAAATTTAAACGGAATCGTTGCGAATGTTGGAAAAGGCTTACCATGATTCAGTTTTATCAAAAACACAAGCCTACGAGTGGTACAAAGCCCTCAAAGACGGACAAGAGATCGTTGAAGACATGCTTCGTTCTGGACGACTTTCGACCTCTTCAATTGATGAAAATATTAAGAAAATGAAGGACATGGTGTTTGAAAATCGTCAGGCGTCAAGTCTTAGAGATATGGCAAGAGAGCTTAACATATTTCGCGAATCCGTTCGAATGATGCGACTCGTCCCGATAAAGCTTAAATTTTTTTTTTCAAAAAAAGTGCCGTAATCAGTTCGCTTTGGACATGCTTGATCGTGCGGTTACCGATCCTTCTTGGAGAGCATTATAAGTGCCAATGAGACTTGGGTTTATGAGTTCGACATGCAAACAAGTCAACAATTATCGGAGTGGAAGGAAAAAATGAGTCCAAACCAAAAAAAAAAAAAAAAAAAAATACGCCAAAGCCGCTCAAAAATCAAGGGGATGCTCATTGTTTTTTCGATATTCGTGGTTTGGTACATCATAAATTTGTTCCGGAAGGACAGTCGATCAATAAGGATTTCTATTTGGCCGTATTGAGGCGTTTGCATAAGAATATCCGATGAAAACAGTCGGAATTGTGAAAGAACAATTCATAGATTTTACACGATGGCAATGCAACATTGCATGGAGAATGTTTTCTGACCGAATTTAAAGCCAAAACGCAATGAATTCCATCGATCAACCACCAAAATTTGTATATCCCTTAATAAAAAAAAAAACAGTGATTAAACGATGAAAATCGCCAACAAAATTACAAAGAATAATTTTGATTATGACCTAAAAACCTATTTTTAGTCTTATAGAAATTTATGTGCCACAATCAGCTGCATCAACAGAGTCTGACATCATTTTTGCAGAAAATCACTAAAGTTTGAACTTGCAATTGTTTAACCGGCATTAACGCGAAAATATTTGTGTCTGACACTTCTGGTATGTCTCTAATTAGAGAGACAATTATAATTAGCATAATAAGTTGTACTAATATTTAAAAAGCTACGCAAATTTGTACGCACTTGAGCATAAATACATGCATCTAATTAGATTGCGAAGATGCCATGCAAAATTCCTTTTAATAATAACTTAAGTATATATTTATGAGTTTACAAAGTTTCCATTCCTCACGTTCAAGGTGCAAGCTGCGAGTATCAAGTGACAACAGAAACAGGCGTAAAACAATATCATCAACATATTAACAAAGTATTTGCATGTCAACAAGCAAATTTTGCAGAAAAAATCGCAAAAAAGCAAAGAAGACACTGAGTGCGACCAGCTAAATTTGGCTACATTTGCAGTTATTATTTATTTGCGTCACCAAAATGCAGGAAAGTCGGGCGGAAGCCTGAAATTGCATGCGAGAGCATAACTACACACGTCCGATATCTTAAGCAATAACTCGTATTTGCGCAGCAAATTAGCAGCAGAATATGAAAATGTGGAATGTGATGAATAAAAATAATTGTAAATAAAAAAATGAGGAAATAAATATATATGAATGTATTTATATATAACATTGTATTTAAAATTTTACGAAAGTTGGCGAAAATGCTGTTCTTAATCTTTTGGCTGATGAAACTTTTAGCGTTAATCGCGTAAATATTTGCCGGATGTGGCAGGTGCAGTGAAACTTGAGAACGCAAAATATGAAGACTATTTAACAATTCAATTGAAAAGTCCCCGGTCTGCCTAGTAAAACAAATTTTTAATTTTTTATACAATAAAGCTCCCTGCAAGGCTGAGATACCGTTTATAGCGATCCCCCAACTTTTCAATACCATTTTTGTGGAACGATTTGGTCTTAATTTCAAAATGGGTTTCAATTTCGGCGACTAGCCCTTAATTCGAGGAAAATTTTTTCCCAACGAGTGTTCTTTTGAGTTCTGAGAACAGTAAATAGCTGCTGGAGACCAGATCTGCGAAAAACGGTGAATGCGAAAGCAATGCGAAACCCAATTCACGGATTTTTGCTATCATTTTCACTGACTTGTGACATTTCACCTTATGGTCATCCAAAACATTTTTTGGGAACTCTGTTAATGTTTTCATGGGTAACAATCTCTTTAGGGTTTCCACAGCTTGCATCGTCCTCGATGCTCATTTCACCTAGCTTAAACTTAGCAAGCCACTTCTCAATGGTTGATTTTGCAGGTGCAGCTTCTAAACTATGGCTTCAATAGTAGTTTTCTCCTCAAAAATCAATATTTTCTTAACACGCGAAATTCCTTTTCAACCCTTTTTTTCACAATAACAAAAGTTGCTTCACTAAAAATACGTAATTGGCAAACTAATGATCCGACAACTGTCAAATTAATACATGCTCCTTTTGAAAGTTAGGTCTAACTAAAAATCATATGGATTTAATTCTAATAGCGCCATCTATGTGTTGAGTTGGTTATTTTTTAATTTACTTGTTTGTTCTTTATCATTTCGTATAATTAATACACGTCTTCGTAGTTTTCCAATAATTTTCGTCATAAAAAATTGAACCCCTAAGCATTTATTATATTTAAGAGTGTTAAGGGGTTTTATGGGTTTCGAAAAATCATTTTTTTTATTTCCTTATTAAATTCTACAACACCTCTAGAATATTGTCCTAAATTTTCAAGTTGATTCGAGTAATAGTTTCGGAGATACAGCTTTGAGAACTTTTGCACTTGAGGCTAGCTAGGCTAAGTTCGCTGTCCTTAAACGCGTTTTCTTCGAAACTGTGTTTTTGAAATCGGTTGGCAAGATTTTTCGAGAACTACTAACCGATCTTCATGAAATTTTACACAGGTCTTTGAGATAAACTTCTTAAAGACCTGGACGAAGGATTTTTTTCCATTAAAAAATCCAACTTTTAGTTATTTTTCCTTTGTTCGAGTTCTAGGTTAAGGTTTTAACTAAAACACGTATTTTTCACTTTAGATGATCCTGTAATGAGTTATCCTGCCAACGCCGGCGCAACTTATTTCCGAGGGGTCACCGGAAATGGCGTCGCAGACAGGGCTTAAAATATTTTTTTTTCAAGAATTTCAAAATTTCTTCATTAATAGTGTATGTTTGTTCCAAAAAAAAGTTCTAATAAAATATTTTTTTTTGTGTGAGAAAAAAATTGTTTGAAAAAATGCTGTTTTTTACCCGAGGTTGCCCATGTAACTGGCAGCTCAGTCATGCGTCTTCAAAATTTGTTTTTGGCATTAGCAATGCGAATTTATTCATTGTAAATTAAGTTCGTACGAAATGTCTATTTAAACTTGTACAATTTGGCATTATTTTTGCATAAAAAGTTATTAACAGTTGTGAACATATTGACAACAACAAATTGGCTAGTCACGTTCTACATCAACGCCTTCGGAAACCAAGTGCGAGTACGCGCACTATGTAACACATGTATGTATGTCCGTCCAGCGTACAGCCCAACCGCCGGCGGTGTTGTGCTCAACCGCGTAGCATTGGTATTGCTGGTGCCGTTTAAGGTGACGCTACTGGTGCCATGTATCACCCGCTGCTCGGCGCTGTTCGCTCAACGTCGAATTTTTTTTACACTGCATATTTTTTGGGCAAATATTTGTAAGTGTTCGACTGCTATTGTACATGCTGCTTTTGTGTGTCAGTTTTCAATTATTTGCCGTTGCTAGTGTTTGTCCGTTTTTTCGTCTGTCCGTGCATTTATGTGGGCGTGTCTGTCCACCTGTAAATTGGAAAATTTAATTTTCACATTTGCCCCCACAAAAGCGTTTGATAAAGCATTGTTGTTGTTGTTACCGTTGTTGCCGGCGTTGAGTCCGGCCGTAAGTCAGTCGTTGCGCGCTGATCATTTGACCATTTGATTGTCACCTCCTTAGCTCGGATTTGTTTTTGTTTATTTATCAATTGTTGTTTCACTTTGTGTTTGTTGTGCTTTTTGGTGTTGCTAATTTGTAGCTATTTTTCCAAATTCGGAATGTTGGAGGTGGTTTGTGGCGCCAATGAATATGAATGTGTGACTTGGCTTTTATTTGGTGCATTCAACCAATTTGGAGTTAATAAATCTTTTCGGAATTATTGCATACAAGACTTTTATGCAAATCGGAGCTAATTTATTAAGTTGAATGGATATCGGTATCAAACCGGGCGGCAATAAAGCAGAATGGTTCCATTAAAGTTGCTTAAACATGCAATCACTGGATTTCCAAATTAATATTTTTGGGGAAATTAATTCATTATGAGGCAATATCCGGCATTAGGATTGGGTGTTTGGGTCTTAGGTGTCGTTACCAAAACTATATTTATAAAACAAATACAGTGTGAGATAAGAAGGTAAGTTTCCACCAAATTTCGTGAAAGAAACAAATGTTTGGTTAGGTTAGGACAGGTTAGGTTATACATATGACTGATCCAGAGGGATTGTACGTGGACTGCTACATGTGGTCTTTTACAAAACCTTAGAAAAGTAGAACTCTTGTATTCCGTCTTATAAGTTAACAAAGCGCTTCGTGGCCAATAAAAATTTGCAGAAACGTTTAATTTTCTTTCCCACCAGTTTGGTGGGGTGTCTGAAGGTATGCGCTCTCAAGTGTTAAAGCCTTAATCTCCCAAAAGCAAGCCAATGAAGAAGGAAATGTTGAGATGTTTCCAGCTCGTCTTCTTCCATATATCGCTCGTCTTCTTCCATATATATAGCTTCTGCAGCTGGCTTCCGGTAGGATTGCCAGCCTTATAGCGTAGACGCCGATAGGGCCTGTTAAAACCCTCACAACTGGAGAAAGACTAGCTTTACTGAGGGCCAAGAGATCATTCGATTTTTTGCGATCTTGTCACCTTGTGCCAAAACGATTTTGCGACAGCGCATGTACCGATGGTATCCCATCGCTGGTCGAGCTCCCGCAAAGCTCAGCTAGTAATATATCACACGAGAAGACGGGAGCCGGAGACGGAGGGTTATAGGTTGCTTTCCTTGCTAACTCATCGGCTTTACAGTTTCCTGCGATTCCGCTGTGGCCTGACAACCATACTAGTCTTATCACAAAGTGACTGGATGACCGCTGTGACCTGACAACCATACTAGTCTTATCACAAAGTGACTGGATGCCCTTGATAACGAGATTAGATATTCCGCGACCAGCCCTGAACGCACTGGTAATGAGTTCGAGACTAGTATTGTCGCCCTTTTTGTACAAGATAAAAATAAATTCTAAAAAGCTGGATTATTTGAAAATTTCACATACATTTTGAGGTTATGTGAAAAAAGTTTGTACACAAAAGTTAAAGACCTTTTCATTGCCTACAACATTGCCATATAACTTTTTTCTATAGCAGTTGTTGTTTTGCTGGAAATCCAGAAAACCCATTATTAGCCCTTAAAAATTCAACCACGCCCCTCCCTTTCCCTTTCTCGACCTCATGTCACGCGTAAACTATGTTTTCTTTAATGTTTGTAATTTTATCTTCATTTTCCGATGATTTTCAATTTACTATGAATTTCTTTCTTTTTTTTCATTTTCAAAGGCTTCTGCACTAGACTAGAGCACACACGAAAAAAAATTAAGTTCGGACAGTCAGCTGAGAGTTGATGAATCGATTTTTTCCTGAACGTCTGTGTTACCTAATAATTTAACGAAAATATTGTAGAACCCTCTAAATAAGAACTCTTAAACATAAATCCACTGAAAGAGTGGTACGTTCGTGATCCAGAGAATTGACTAAATTTCTCACAAAATAACTTCAAATTATTGTCCAATGTAATACTTTCGTTCTGAAACATTTCAGTGCCAATCTGTCTAAACATTTTTTATTGGGACTTTCCTGCCTATATTTATCTATTTGTCTCAAAATTTTTCAATAGCTAGGTCTATGTTTATATAGCTTAAAAAACACAATGCAAATATTTTTTAAACTCAGCCTGTCTATTTGTTTTCAAATTATTTTTTTTCTAGATCAATACAGTTAAACAAATATTTGTGTGCCAAATAACTCGGGACACAAGGTGTTTCCAATATTTGAACAGCTGATTTATATAAACGTTGGAATTCCCACTTAAAGCGCTGAAGTAAAAGCTCTAAGCAATACTGACGCAAATTCTAATTTTAAGACAACTCGACAGATATCTAATAATTTTTGTTTTTATAGGATTGTAGACTTGCAGAAATTGTTTGTTAGAAGGTGGATTATGACCCTTTCTTATCTGCTCGTTTGTGGA
>JBAWJQ010001370.1:0-18287 GCA_037783105.1 Bactrocera zonata | reverse complement strand
TTTAAATAAAATATTGTTTTAACAATATTAAAAATGGCGTCCAGAAAAGGTAACGCAAAAAAGACTCCCGGTACCGTTGTTAATTTTGACTTTTCTGAACATCTGAAACATAAAAACCAAATAAATTATTAATCAGTAGGAGTGCAGCTATCGCTGGAACTACAACCAAAAGAAAATATTGAAAATTAAAAAAATTTCGCGCTTTCGAAGTTCAGATTCTGAAAACAGCTATTTTTGGAGCAGTTTTAGATCGAAAAAATCGAAGTTCTTAAAATTAAAATTTGATCGTAGTTCCAGCGATAGATATTGATCTTATAAACACCATATTAAAATTTCAAGTGATTCGGTTGCATAGTTTTTTTTTCATCAACGGCACGCCGAAAAAAGTAGTTTTGAGATAAATGAGTTTAAAGTATCCATTCTTCGAGCCCCTCGACCGCGCGCTACCTTCTAAAACGGCTGTAGAAGCTAAAATGATGTGAATATCCTTCCAAAAATTTTACAGTATATTCTTAAAGGACTATACTTTCGAACTATCAAACAAGAAAATAATCGATTTTTTGAAAATTCTAGTCCACCGGGACCCCTTAAGCCAAATATCTTGATGCTGACTAAAACATGGTAGGCAACCCAAAATGTAGGAAGCGTAGAAACTGAACTGCAATAGGTCCATCTTGGAAACATTACCCCGAAGTTAAGTGAACGCGGCTCCAGATAAGGGAAAAATCCATGATAGGTGGAGGAGTTAACATCACTCACGTGGGATGACGATCTCTAAATGTTGCGAAGGCATTTTAAAGAAAAACTAAAAGCTGTTCCAGGTCTGAGCGAGACATTAAGCCTTGAAATGGTAATGCGTGTACTTATGCTCGGAGCTGCACGCGAACAAATAATATCAGATTCATTATAATTATATAATTATTTTGAAATTCTCGGGCACACACGTCAAACGACTAATAACGAGCTGAGATTAATTGAGTTTATTGGTGTATTCATTATTCACTGCTTTTCGCATTTTACAATATTAGCCCTGGGTTAAATAAATAAATATATAACAGCAAAGTGTCAAAGACTAGTCTGCTGGCTAAGGCGGCCCTTTGCGCGTTGAAAGAAGAAGATAGGAGTGGTGAAGTCCACTGGTAACATAGTTACGAATCGGCCGCTGATACAGTTACAACGCCGCCTACCCCAACCCTACGCATTGCAGCTATCTTTTGTGGCTTACAACCTTACAACTCAGTTACAACCCCGTCCGCAGTCTCCTCAGCAACCTCACACAAAGTATTGCTCGGCCATGCAAAGGGTTCGGAAGAAATTGCAAACGACGCGCGTTGTGTAAAAAATTTGTGTTTTGTAGTTTGCCTAATTTTTTTCTGATTTTGCGCTGTTCGCTTTGCGCGAATGCTGCTATTGCCACTCCGCCTAACTCTCTATTTCGCAGTCGCCTCCTTGACCGCACTAACGGCCAACACCGAAGTCAATGTGTTAGTCCCCATGTGTGCTAGAGGAACAGCGGCCGGTTGAGGAGGAGGCAACCAATACAGTGTGTGTGTGTCAAGCAAGGGTACAACGAAAGGCATCGGCTTAGCGTTGATACGGGTCGCTGTCTCGTGCGCATGCAAGCTGCGGCTGTAATGCTCGGCAAAAGGATAAGAGCGGGCTGTGAGGAAATCAAAAACGAGCACAAAAAATTTATAGAAAAATCGTAAAAATTGCATGAAGTGTTGGTCAAAAGCGCGCTGAAGTAGGATGCGTTGTTGCTGCAACTAAGGCGGCTAAGGGTTTCGACACAAAAACAACGAACGTGTAAAAATCAGCCGATTTGCTGTGGCGCTTGTCTCTCATTTCTCTGTGTTTTGCTGCTGTTTTGTTTATCTGAAGTGGGAAGTAGTGCCATAGTGCGGCATCGCTGTAGGAAGACGCAGCATAAAAGGCAGCAACAAAATGGAAGGCTTTTTTCCATTACTGACCACTGGCCGCCGTACATTGAGTGCGAGCTGACGCTTCCCGGCAGCTTCTTTTTTTCGCGGCATTTTTTTCCAACCACTTTTCAAAGCGTTTTTTCTCATAACATTTTTGTGTTTGCAAGAAAACAAACCGAAAAAATAGCTAAAAAATGCATAGACGCACGCGTCCACATACAAGCGCACCTCGTGCATAGAAGTTTTGGCTTACGCCTTTTGGTCACCAACACCGCTTTTCACAATTCGCGCAAAATCGACTACCACTTTTTGCTGAGCTGCACACAATTCCTCGATTTTTCGTTTCTGTTTTAATTATTTAATTTTGTGCTGGTTTTTTTTTTGAGCTCCTGCAGGAGGGCTTCCATTTTATTCCTTTCGGCTATTTTGAAGCGCCATAACCCTTTCATTTGCTTTTCGTTTCCTTTGCTGCAGTGTGTGCGTAGGGCTAGTGGGTGGTGTGAAAATGCGTTGCTTTTGTTATTGGGTTTGAGGTGTCTTTACCGCCCGCCGCTATTTTGTTGATGGCTAGCGTGAGTGTCACTTCGGTGAACTGTTGCAGGCGCTTATTGCAGCGCTCACTAATGTCAGCGTTGCTCTTGTTCGCGTGATTTCCTTAAACTTAAACTGGCTTCGTGAATAGGGTTTTCTTGAAACCCAAGAAGTTTTGCATACTTCTTTACTTAGCCATTCGCCCACCGCAGAGTTTCAATCGAAAGTTTATAATTTCTTCCTGAGTTTAATTTCGACGTTATTATTAATACAGTTTTAAAAAACCTCTTTGGTGTTGCGATTAGTATTTCGAAAATATACTCTTCACTATGCCTCCTCAAAGGGAGCTCTTCGCTTTTTAACGTGAACGTACCGTACTGTATGATTACAGAACTGCAAAGTTGCGGCTCGCATAACAGATTACCGGAATAGATTGACTTATTCGTCTTCCTTTTGTCACGGCATAAAGCTATATAAAGCTTTCGAAAAATTGTTTTTCAAATTGAGTTTTGATAAACGATAATAAAGTTTTACTTAGGTTTACAAGGTCTGTCGCAAAAGAAACAGGACTGTTAAAAAAAAAACAACAAAAAATTAATATTTTTCAAAAGTTATATTTTTTTATTCAAAGTAGATTCCTTGTGCTTCGATACAGCGTTTAGCCCGCTCAATTAGCATTTCAAATGAGTGTTTAAGGTCATTTTTCGGAATGCTCTTGAGAATATCGGTCGTCGCCTTTTGGATAGCTGAAATGTCCTGAAACCAGTGTCCTTTTATGGGCAAATGAAGATTTCCAAATATGTAAAAATCACAGGGTGCCAGATCAGGTGAGTAGGGTGAGTGATTAATGGGTAATATGGAGTTTTTTGTCAAAAAATCAGTGACAAGCGTCGACCGATGACACGGCGCATTATCGTGAAACAGGCGCCAGGACCCTGCCTCACGGTATTGTGGTCGTGCACGACGAATGCGTGACAAAAGACGCTTCGTAACACCAAGGTAAATCACAGCATTAATCGTTTGGCCAGGTGGGACGAACTCTCACTGTACAATACCCTCGGAATCGTAAAAACAAATCAGCATTGTCTTTATTTTTGACTTCTGAAGACGAGCGACTTCTGACCGTCACAAAGGTCCTCACGACGCTTAAACTACTCATGCACATTACTACGGGATAGGCACTGATCACCATAAACTTTTTTCATCATTTGAAATGTTTCAGTAAACGTTTTCCCAAGTTTAAAACAAAATTTAATATTTGCTCTTTTTTCAAATACATTTTCCGACCGATGACCAAAAGCTGCTGTCACTTTTTGATCGATAACATCGATTGTAGTTATCCAATTGTCTTAAAATTTTTACGAAATGTCAACAAGAGATCAAACTTTTTATTTCATATACCCACCAATAGATGGCGCCACCCGAAACAGTTATTTGCGACAGACCTTGTAGATTGACTTGTTATATTAAGCTTTCGAAAAATTGTTTTTTAAATTGAGTTTTGTTAAACGATAATAAAGTTTTAGTTAGGTTTATTTGCGATAAGAAGAAACTATCTTGGAGAATATCCAAAAGCCCAATTGCTGGATTTTAAGGTTGTTGCTGTTGTCAAGATAGGCGAAACTGTCTCTAACTCGAGCTCAAGTTTATTAACGCAGACCTGTTAGCATAGATCCAAGAGTTGGATTGATAGGAGCAGCATACTTATTTCTTCTTCTTCTTTACTGGCGTAGACACCGTTTACGCGGTTATAGCCGAGTTAATAATTTAAATAATAAACGCTAGTCGTTTCTGCTTTCCGCAGTTTGGCTGCAATTTGAGATACCAACTGCAGCCAGATCTCCACCTGATCTCATACTCTCAGTCTTTTTACAAAAGTTACGTTGTTTTAAGGGGTATAATCTCTTAAGAAGTTGTTATTTTCCTGATTAACAAAGGAGTGTGTAGTTTTGTTTCGCTTGGCTTAGACAGTTGGTTCAGATCGCTGAGAACAGTTAGTTGGTAGATTTTGTTTAAGCTGCAACCACTCAACTAACTTGCAACATCCCAGTGTGGTCTAAGTCCATATTATTGCGCATGCTTTTATACATCGCAGACTTAAAAAATTGGTATCACGATAATCTTAGCATTTCTGGCAACGTTTTCTTATTGGTGTAGACGGCGCTAACGCGGTTTTCCTTCCCGCTGTTTGGCGCCAATTGGAGATTCGAAGTGTAGTCAGGTCGTTCTCCACTTGGTCTTTCCAACGGCGTGCAGGTCTTCCTCTTTTTCTTTCCCTCGGCAGGTACTACGTCGAATACTTTCAGAGCTGGAGCGTTTTTACCCATTCGGACGACATGACCTAAGCATCGTAGCCGCTGTCGATTAATTCGCTGAACTATGTTAATCTGGCAAGAGTTATTCTGCGTTGAATTTCGAGACTGAAATTGTTAAAGCAGCTATACACTCTTATAGACGATTGTACCTATTCGATTACATCCAGCGGCTCGAAATATTTTCTCCAGCAGTATATTGAAGAAGTCGCACGAGAGGGAGTCGCCTTGTCTGAAACCTCGTTTGGTATCGAACGGGCGGAGAGGTCCGTCCCGATCCTGACGGAGCTTTTAGTGTTGTGCAAGGTTTTACGTTGTTGTAAAACTCGCCCTGAGTACTTTGTAAATTATCTTCGTAAGAGTGTTCCTTAGAAATGGACTTGGGTGGAATTACCTTTTAACAATAATCTCAAGCTTAAATTATATTAATCCAAATATTTAGCTCTCCTGGTAACACTAACAGCTAATCGAGCTGTTTTTAAATGTGTTTTCTGTAGCAGCGACACAATCTTCTAAAAAATCGTTGGTAACAAGAAAGCTTGATTCGTTGCAGGAATCTAATCACAATGCGAAAAATGAATACCGTTAAATTATAAGTGAGCTTGCACAATTCTCAAAGGATACCATCATACAGTTATATTCTAAAGCAGTTGCCAATAAATATGTAGGTCGAAAGCATGCCCGACCGCAAGCAGCCGCACTGAAGCTTCTATTGGGCTTTTTGTGCACCCTGTCACTGCTCAAGACAACTACTGGAAATTATTCATGATGGTCCATACAATCTTTATCCTCTTACAGTATCAGTTTGGGATCGGCTGTAGCGAGGTTGACAGCGGAGGTATTAGGTTGTCAAATACATATCTCCCTTCCGCCTTTTTGCCTTTTGACATGGAGTGCGCTAACGCCGAAATTCGCGATATTTTAAAGTTTTCCTTCGTTAAACGCTAGAGAAACGTTCCGTGAGATTTATGTTGTTTTTGGGGATGGTACTCTATCACTTTGAACTGCGGACGAATGGTTTCGCTGATTCAGAGCGGGTGAAAACGACACCATGGATAAGCCAGCCGGCGGAAAACCTGTGACGACAAATACTGATCAAATCATGGAAAACATCGCGTTTGACCGGCATGTGGCATCTCCCAGAAAATGGGAGTTAGTCACCAAACCATTTTAAACCATCTGCAGAAAGCTGGATACACAAATAGAATAGATGTTGGGTGCCACATGATTTGACGCAAACAAACTTCTGGACCAAATCAACGCCTGCGATATGCTGCTGAAACGGAACCAACTCGACCCATTTTTCAAGCGGATGGTGACTGGCGACGAAAAATGAATCACATTCGAGAATATCGTGGTCGGAGGTTAGTGAATCGTTCCAAACAGTGGCCCAGCCGGGATTGACAGCCAGGATGGTTTTGCTGTGGGTTTGGTGGTATTGGAAGGGAATCATGCACTATGAGCTGCTCCCATATGGCCAGAGGCTTAATTTTACGATCTACTGATCGAACAACTGAAGCGTTTGAAGCAGGAGATCGACAGAAGCATCCAGAATTGGCCAACAGGAAGGGAGTAGTGTTTCCGCAAGGACAACGCCAGACCACACACTTTGTTGATGACTCGTCAGAAGCTACGGGAGCTCTGGTGGGAGGTTTTATCTCATCCACCATATAGCGCCTAGTGATTACCACCTGTTTCTGTCCATGGCGAACGCCCTTGTTGCTGTAAAGTTGACCCTAAAAAAGGCTTGTAAAAAGTGGTTGTCCCAGTTCTTCGCAAATAAGGAAGGGGCTTCTACGAGGGGGATATTCCGAAGTTGCGCCTAGATGGAAACAAATTAACGAACGAAACGGCGCATATTTGAACTAAATCCAATCACTGTAGCACTTTTTATAAAGCATTGAATAAAGAGCAAAAAGGCGGAAGGGAGATATTTGACAACCTAGTATTTGATCTATATCTAGATCCAGAGATTTATTCAACATTCGAATAAAATCAGGTTTTAATCAGACATATTTTTATATACTGAACAGGGTATATTAAGTTTGACACGAAGTTTGTCCATAATATTTATATATACATGATCGGCGTGACCAGCTGAGTCGATTTGGCCGGGTTCGTCTGTCTGTACATTTGCGAATTAATCCCTCTGTTTTTGAAATAAATATAAAGATCTAAAATTTTTAACAGCTGGTATCTACTAGCGCCCTCTAGTTCACTGCACAAGTGTCCTGGTTGCCATAGTGATTCAACACAAAATGAAATTATACATCCCGTAAACCCACTAACCTACCTATTCAACCTTCGCAATTAGAAATGTATTACCCGTAGCTCGGGGGCATACTGTTACTGGAGTTACTGACGCTTTCAGAAAGATGCTTTAATAGTTGTTTTATCTACCATGCATTTTCTTGAGAGTCACTCAATAGCTCAGTATATTATTTTAGAAGTCTATGTACAAGCTCAGGTCCCGAATAACATTCACCTTGTTCAGTGCTTTCAACGTCACTCGAGGACTCCGTGTGATCTTCTTTGACTATACCTAACTCGTTTTCCGATGAATACCTTTGTTAGGAGCAGCAGGGTTTGCATCGTTTCTATTTTTGCATCCACGCCAGACTCTGTGCGGGGTTCTCGAAGGCCTTAACGAATTTCCGCCCCTCCGTTGACAGATTTGGATTACAGACTCCATTGAGCAAAAATATGTTTCATGCCTCAAATAATAGCATGAAGGTTATAAATCGAATCAACCTGTTGCTTAAGTGGATCAACAGTAAGTCTCGGCACGCGTGTTCAACGGACAGTAACAAAAATAAAATTTATTTGTAAAAATATGTAAGTACTTCCAAAAAACACCTAACACTGCATAGTCACGAAAAATAAAAGCACAATGGTAACCTTCAACTAACTTTTCCAAAAGCAAGCGGCAATTAGGCAACGGTTACCAGCTGCAAAGAGATAATAAAGACCACCGTTTTCTATATTTTCTAGGCCATTTGAAGCGCTTGAGCGAGAAGTGATAGGCAAAAAAAAATATTGGACAAATATCGCAAATAGTAAAAAATTGGCCAATAAAAGACACAAAATATGCAAATCCTAAAAAATGTTTGCCCAGCCGCAAGTGTTGTCCAGTCAGTCATATAAAAGCCGTACGCATACACACACGCCCACACGTAATACTCACGAATCAATTTGGCGCGATTTAGAAAAAATACTGTTATTCATTTCCGCCTAGCTAACCGCTGGCGCGCTCAGTCAGTCATTTAGTCGTGCTACAGGCCGGGCATGTCGCCACTTTTTATTTTCTATTTTCTATTTGACATTTGCGCTTAGATTGGCCGTCAAAATGTACTAGCGCTGCAATGGATTTTGTTCTTGCTTTTGCACTTTTTGTTGTTTTCTAGTTTTATATGTTTTTCTTTGCTTTTGGCAGACGGCGCTGGAATGCCCGTGCAATCTTTTTTATTATATTTTATTAGATTTTTTTACAATTAGAAGTTTTTGCGTCGCTTCGCTCTATTTTCTAGGTTATCGACATTTGTTTGCATACTTTTTGGCGATTTGAATGTTGGATTTTCACTTTCAGCGTTTTTTCTAAATTTTTTCGTGCACGTTTTTGTTTGCCTACAACTGGTTTTTACTAATAGACATTTAATAGCAACTGGTGTTCTAGAATTTTTAAAAGGCAATGCAACACAAAAGAAGTGGCGATTGCGACCCGCGGTGTTCAATGTCTGTGGCCGCGTTTGCGGTCAACAAAAAGTTCGCGTTTCAAATAAGAATGCAAAAGAAACTAGACGGCATTAGAAAAAGTTGTTCAATAAATTGTTTTGGAGAATTGAGCAATTAGGTGGCTAATATTTTATTGCCTCGTTTTTAAACCACACTGACTCAATAGTCAGCATACATTTAGGCGGTCAAAGGTCTTATTAATAGAGTTAAGAATGACACGCCATGGAATTGAAGTAAAGTTTTTGATTTATATTTTTCCAAGTCAGGAGGGATTCAGAATAGAATTTAATGATGGGGGACTATATAAAGCAGAGATTCCATTGCCCGCTCCTTTGTAGAATATGGTCAGACTGAAATTTAAGTGTGCTCTGTCCAATCCACAAAAAGGAAAACCTCAAAATCTGCCCAACTACCGTGGAACAAGTCTTCTCAAGATCGCATACATGGTTCTATCGCCAACAAACTGATTGGACCTTATCATTATGGCTTCAGGCTTGGAAAATCAATAACTGACCATACGCCAAATTTTGGAAAAGACCCGTCAAAAGAAGATCGATACTTTGTCGATTTCGAAGCTGATTTTGACAGCACGAAAAGGAGCTGCAATTGTGCCACTATGTCTGGATTTTGTAAACCGGCAAAACCAATACGACTTACGTTGAGCAATACAAACAGCAACAGGATCGGGAAGAACCTCTTCGAGCCGTCCGATATCAAACGTGATTTTAGACAAGGCAACTCCCTAACGTGCGACTTCTTCAATTAACTCTTGAAGGAAATAAATCGAGCGGCAGAGTCGACTATAAGAGTACACAGCTACTGGCGTGTGATCATAATATTTATATTATTAGCCTCAATACCCGGGACGTTAGTTCTGCTTTCGCCAGGCTGGATAAGGAGGCGAAGTAAATGGGTCTGGTAGTACCACATTCGCGACTTGGCTTTCACGTCATTGTTGACAGTCATAATTTCGAAGTCGTAGATAATTTCATCTATCTTGAAACCAGTATTAACAGCAACAACAATGTCAGCCTCGAAATCCTATGCTGAATAGCTCTTGCCAACAGATGCTACTTCGCACTGAGTAAGCAATTAAGAAGTAAGGTCCTCTCACGACGAAAAAATACCAAACTCTACAAGTCACTCATCATCCCCGTCCTGTTAAATATATGGTGCAGAGGCATGGACGATGACATCATCTGGTGTGTCGACGTTACGAGGTTTCGAGAGAAAGTTTCTGAGGAAGATTTATGGCGCATTTAATAACGGCGAATACCGCATTCGATGGAACGATGAACTGTATGAGTTATACGAGGACATCGACATAATTCAGCGAATTAAGAGACAACTTCTTCGCTGGCTAAGTTATGTCGTCTGTAGGGGTGAAAACTCTCCAGCTCAGAGGAAGAGCAAGGCCTCCAATCAATTGGAAAGACCAGTAGAAGTAGGACCTGGCTATATTTGGAATCGAAAAGACAAATTTTAAACAATTCTCACGTGAAATTCGGGAAGGACAGGAAGTCTTACGAAATCCCACCACATGATGTGGAAGCGGGTATCAAGAAAACCTGAAAAGTGTGTCATGTAATTTATGTACACTCACGTATTGGAGGCTTTGTGATTTGCGGGTGGTTTTTATACGTCTGGTTTTCCATAGAAATGCTCACCAATCCCAATTTTCACAAGAAAAATTTCTTTAGCTATGAATACGTCAGTAAATAAAATTGTCAACTTTGAAGTGTTGATTATCTACAAGCCATTGTTGAGATGTTACATGCTCAAAAAGTCACTTTCTTCAAAAATGAAGCCGGTCATAATACTACATACAGTAGAGAACGCTAATGTGGCATGATTAAAGACTTTTTCTTGACTGAATTAGAAGATGTGGATGACTTTCCGTGGCAGCATGACGGCGAGATAAGTCATACAGCTGACGAAACTATCAATTTATTAAAGAGAATTTTTGCTAAGTGCATTATCTCGTGTCGTGGGCCTGTGACGTGGCCCCAAGATCGACTTAATACCACTGGACTATCTACTGTAGGGTTATGTAAAGTTGCTTATTTACGCATATAAACCCGATACTTTGGAAGAGAATATTGGACGCGTCAGGATGGAATTTATTCGAGCCAACCTTGAAAGCCACTTGGCCATAATGGCAAACCTTTACATTTATACATTATACAAACCATCATTTAGAAACCATTGAACAGCAGTTTAAAATCTGTTCGCAACATCTGTTAATCTGTTATCGGTAAATTTTTGGTGCTTTATTGATGTACTATATTATTCTCATAATTTCTTTTCTTTTTTTCTCCTAAATTTAAGGCATTTTCTTTAATATTAAGGGTTAAGCTGGCCCTCCAGTTTATTCACGGCTTGTCACAACGTTATAGATTTTGATTTTCGGCAAATCGCCTGTCTTTGCAATTTTAAAGTGATGTAAGAAAACGTTAAATGCGAAATTTGTTTAACTTATTAGCACATTGGTGAACCAAGAATTGTTATCATCTCTCTGTTCAGAAAGGCCTTATATGCCTTCTGATAGTTTTCCACCATTAATATTCACCGTGAAGCAAAATACGTACTACATGTAACCAAGTTCACCCCGTTCGCGCAGCTGTCGCACTGGAATCAGCTGTTTATAAATTTGCTGAATGACAGTTCGGAGTATTGTTCACAAGTGTACAAAAGCGTTTTGCCAAAAGTGAACGCAAAAAAAGTGATCAGCGATGGAATTCAAACTTAATGGTGTGATTGCTTTATATTTAGCTGGAAAATCACAGCCAACAATTGTTTCTGAGCTCAAATACCTCAATGTGAATCACTCGTTACAATGATACTGGTAGCATCGCAAAACGCCATGGAGGTGGTCATCAAAAGACTGCAACGAGATGGTTCGGAAAGTGAAGAAGCGACTTGAGCGAAATCCACGACGAAGTGCCAATCAAATGGCTAAAGAACTGAAAATATCCGACCACAGCATCCGACGCATATTGAAAAATGAGCTCAAGGTCAAGCCTTACAAGTTTCAAAAGGCCCATGATCCCATACCGAAGCAGCAACAATTAAGACTTGAGAGGCCGAAAGCGGTCAAATTTCGAACATTGTGTTTTCTGACGAAACAATTTTTCCAATTGAGCAATTGGTAAACTCTCAACACGATAGGGTTTACTTGACCGACCGTTCATACGCGAATCTAAGTCATCGGTTGGCCACCAGGAGGCAGCATCCGCCACAAATAATGGTTTCGGCCGCTGTCACCGCAGATGGGCGCTCTCCGATTGTTTTCATCGAGCCTGGCGTGAAAGTATATGCGACATATTATCTGGAAAATGTTCTGGAGGCTGCTTTGAAGCTGTGGGCAAACAAACATTTCGGTCGCAAATCATGGACGTTTCAACAAGATTCAGCACCGTCTCCCAAAGCGCGAGTGAACTAAGAATGGCTGAAAAACAACGCTCCGAACTTCATTACGACCACTTAATGGCTCTCGAATTCACCATATGCGAATCCAATGGATTATTCTCTCTGGGCTATTTTGGAGAGCAAGGTCCGAAGTAAAAAATGTACCAGTCTCGAGATGCTAGGCAAGTCACACTCGGGCAGCTTGCGATTCGTTTTTTGACCGTCTCAAGGCCATAGTTAAGGCAAAAGGTGGTCATATGAATTTATAATTATTTTCACACATTTTGTACTTTAAAATAAATAAAAATAATTTTCCAAACCGAATTTATGGCTTTTTTGACACGTTTTTGGCAACTTTTTGACTCTTCGAGTGCCGGACCCTGTATGTATATTGGGTAGTCGAAAAAGTCTTTTAGTATTTCTAATCAAATTTCAACTTATTTTCTTATATTCATGATAAATAAACAAATTTTGTTCGACCACTTTTAGCCATTTTTTCGCTAAAGACATTATTTCATCAGTGTAAATGGAAATTTCAAAATCGTCTCCGTAAACTTCATAAATTTCATTGGAGGCTTGTGTAACGAATTTCTTTATTATTATCACTTATTTTTGAACGGCTGTAACTTTTTTCAACTTCACCGAATTTATTTTTTTTTTTTTTTGAATGAAGCTTAAAATCTCACCTTTCCAACAATACAAGTATAGTATATAGTATGACAGAATGTGATTGATAGCACAGGAGATATACGACTGCAACGACATCTCTTGACAAAATAGGAAAAACTTTTTCGACTATACGATATTAGCTACTTATGTATATCCGATACAATTTAAACACAATGTTGTTCTTCATTCACTTGTTATTAGAAAAATAATTTTTTCGATAATGTGGTATAAGCTATTAGACGGACAAGCAGATATTCTTTAAATTAGTATTATTTTTATGGTGGATAGTGTATATTCTTTTAACATTTTACTCGCATGACATACTCAAATCCCTATCATCTAATACAGTTTTAAGGACTTTATTTTCGCCCTTCCGTTGAAGATTGTCGTTAATTTTATTTTTGTGTTTACTTGTGATTCCTAGTATACGAGTATATACATATAACCGAGTCTAATATATTTTCCTTTCAATTGCTCTATTGTATACTTATCAATAACTAATTGTGTATTGTTTCTCGCTCTTTTTCTTTTTCTCTGACTCTTTACATCCTCGTATTAAAATTTATGCTAACAAAGTGTGGACAACATAGTAAGGAAATTGCCGATTATAACGGATGGCCATCAGCGGCGGCAACTCGCAGCCACATGTCAGCCATCAAGCAAGGATATGAGGTACATATTTATTAACGTTAAAGTAAACAAAACTTTTCGATATCGAATTTAGCTGATTTTACTATTGAGCTCAGCATTAAGTCGTGAAAACTAAGTTTGCTCACATTTCTTAATATTTAATTAGTCTTCGCTTTTGTAAAGTTAAAAGCTTTAAGCAATTTTTATTATGTTGGACGCTCTTTTTAAATGATCTGCACTCGTTCTTCTTTATCTTCAACATGGCCGCAGATCGTGCTGCCACACTCCTTTATTTATAATAAGATACATAATTTACAGATTTATGATGTTACCACAATATATAATTTACATATTTATAATGCTGCCACAAAGCAAAAATATTTTTAAAAAATCTGAGTGATATCAGTGAGCAATATAGTATTCATATTTATTCGTTTCTAGAGTTCAAAGAAAGATTACTCAGATTTTAATGGAAAGTGAAATGCTCAAGTTGAACAAGTAACGTTTTTTACATATTTTTGCAGCGCATTATTTTTGAAAAGGAACCATCCTTTTCGTAGTATACGTATCATATAGAGATTAATACATTCGGTAAAAAATTAGTCTGACGTCCACATATTCAGGATAACGAACTTAAAAGGTTATGGTCTGATTTCGAAAATTTTTAGACAAAGATAGGTGATGTACTCGTAAACCAAGCAGTATTTTGAGCTGCAATTAAACCAAGGGGCGGACCCACATACACTTTGTAGGAGCTTTTATAACGAATCCTCAGTCAAATACCGACCATCTGCAATACCAACACCCCTATTTTGGATGGAAGAACAGTCGATTTCAAATCTTCTCATCACGATGTTAAATTATTCGTATATAATTGGTGATTCAAGTAGAGGTACTTTTTTCAATAGTTTTTTTTTTTGACAGATCACGCGTAAGTTGTGTCAAGTTATGATGTGATTTTCGTTCAGTGTTGTTTGGCATTTCATCATGGAAAGACTTACGCCTAAACAACGTTTACAAACGTTGTAAAGAATGAGTTTCGCGTGCTGTGTTCAACTTATGGTCAACATAATTGCTTTACTCGCAAAACCATCGCCCATCTTGAGATCCGCCATTAATTATTGAATAATATTCGACCGAATAGACTACGTCCAGCACGCTGTGAAAGAAATATGGCAGCCGTAGATGAAAGTGTACACGAAGACCGTGGAGAGTCGATTCGGCGCCGTTCGCAGCAACTCGGACTTAGGTTTGGAACGACATGATGCATTTTACGACGAGATAAATTGAAAACGTAGAGCATACAGCTCGTGCAAGAACTGAAGCCGCTTGAAATCGCTTCCCTCTATAGACTGTTGAAAAGTTTCAAGAATATTCGACGTTTTCGAGCGTTTTATAGCAATATTGTCGCATCTAGGACAAAATGCGAAATGCGAAATTCAAGTGATACCATGTTATCCAGAAAAAAACAAAGGTTTGGGACGGTGGAATCATCGGCCCATATTTCTTCAAAAATGTAGCCGGTGAGATCGTAGTCGTCAATGGCGACCATTATCGCGCCATGATAACCAACTATTTGATGTCTGAAATTGAAGATCGTGATCTCGGTTACATTTGTTTTCAACAAAACGGCGCCACTTTCCACATATCGCATAAATCAATGGATTTGTTGAGAGAATACTTTGCTGAGCAGATAATTTCACGTTTTGGGACGGTCGATCTGCCACCAAAATCGTGTGATATCACACCCTTTGACTTTTTCCTGTGGGAATATGTAAAGTCTAAAGTCTATGCGGACAATCTGACTTCGATTCATGCCTTCGAGCAAAACAGTTACCAGTCAAAATGCTCGAACGAGTCATTGAAAATTGAACTCAACGGATAGACTATTCCCCATTCAATTTGAAGTTTCGATGTTTTTTTTCTTTAAAGAAGAAAGAAACCTCGAAAGGGATCACCTTTTTTAACACTATATATACCTCGATCAGCTTTTGTTACTGTAAAATTTAGGAATAGCATGCAGTTCTCATGAACGAAGAAAAATTCAAGATTTATGTTTTTCACATATTTATATTTAAATAATACATATATGATGAGTTACACTGCTCGCAAAAAGAGAAAATGTTTGTTTGCTTCCTTTGATATTCACTTTAGCGACTCACTTTTAAAAAGGGTTGAAAATATAGTTTAGAAAAGACTTGAATGACGGCATTTAACCACACAAGGGCGGATATTCGTCGGTTTGATCGGGACAATCGAATTTGCCATCACATTTTTTGCTTAAATCTATGCATCCGCCATTTCCACATTGGAATTTATTGGGTTTACAAAACGTAGGAGGATCACAATTTTGAAACGCTTCATCACTACCATCCAAGCAATCGAATTCTTCATTGCAAACTTTTTCAGCCGGTATACAAGCGCCATAGTGACATTTGAAAGCTGAATCTGAGCATAATGCGGCCTTACAATCCATTTCATCAGATCCATCTGCGCACTCCACAGACCCATTACACCAGTCCAGATCATCAATGCATTCACCATTTTTACATAGTGATCCCTCGCAATCTTCATAGTCATCAGCTGAAAATAAGTAGAAAAGAAGCTGAAAATCGGTTTGAAACTCGTGTTCAATTTATAAAATAAAGTTATGTCAAGTAAATATTCGTACTCAGCATTGCATGTTGTTAAAGTATTTATTTTATATTCTTATTTGCATATATATAATTAACAAATATTGTCGTCCGGTTTAACCCGCAGTATCCACACACATACATAAGTTGAGTCATACAATATTAAGTGCGCTATCGCAAACATGAAAGATTCCGAGAAATTCTGATGTATACATAAATGCTTCTTTAGCATAAATATCATTGCCTTGAGAACGACTATTTTAAGGGATCAGCAGGGTAATATGACTTGTTTTTGCCATTTTTTTCATAGAAATTTTTATTCTACAATAGAACTTTTTCACACATCGTGAGGTATATCGCGGAGTGTATAGACAAATTTTTTCGGAATCTTTTGATGACATCTGTCGGAGAAATGGTTGGGTGAGTGAAATGCATTTTTTCAATGGCAGACATGATTTCTCATGTTTGACTCATAAACCCAATCAAAAACCCAATTTAATCCTAAAAAGTACGTGAATGGTTATCGTTCCCACTAGAATCATGAAAAATTTTGATAAATAAAAGGTATTTAACGTTTTTTTATATTTTTTTTTTATTTTTTTATTTATTTATTTATTTTTTTTTTTAATTTTTTCCCATATGTTTTTACATAAATTTGGTCATAGCATTGTCAATAAATTATAAAAAGATAGGGACGATAGCCAGACGTTTTGTGAACATTAAAAACAAAATTAAGCAAATCGGTTGACCGGAATCATGTCCACCAGTTTAAAAAATTGTGTTTTGAGAACAACGCGTTTAAAGTTTGAAGTGTGCACTCCGAGCGCTCCGAACTTCGAGCGGTATTATTATTTTTGAGCCTTTTTCGAAACTTTCAATGTTAAAGTGGGTTTCTACATTAATTCTGAGGGTATAAAGGAACAGAAAATGCAACTATTCGCATAAAGAGCTAGAAAAGTAGTATTTATTTTATCGCCACTGTGACAGTTTTCGTTCAATGTGTTCGGAGCTATACCCAGATATCAATAGTTTTCGTTATGTATTCAAATAGTATATAGCTTTGCAAAAGAACAATTTACACTTGTGTTAAAACATCAATTTCTTATCACAGGTACCATAATGATTAAATATATAATATTGCCGACCCAAAAAGTGGACAACAGTAGTTTTTTTCACATACCCTTTATTGCTAAGGCAACATAGCAGATAAGCACAAAAATCACGAAACGCATATTTCTGTATATGTGTATGTATGTAGTTCACAAGAAGTTGATTTATTCCGTAGCAACCGCTCGCGTTCCTCTAAAATTGACTACTGATTAAAGCTTTAGCGCAATGAAGTGCTTAAAGACTTGAGAAGTGGTTCATTCTTCGAACACCATGCGCTCAGATGAGGGTGGTTCGACCAATCGCATTTGAGAAGTATATCAGCCATATTCCTGTGGCTAGGAAATGCGGCTGGTAAATCCATTTCTGTAAAAGGTTCGAAGTAGTATTCTATTGCAACTGGTTCAGGTCAGGAATTATTGATTGAAGTATAATATATACATATGTGAAGGAAAACCGTGTTTGATTATATGATTGTGTCAAATAAAACGCAAAATATTTAATTATATATTCTGGCCGTTTTCGATGGATTTTCTCACGCAAACGTCTCAATATGGCCATATAGAACTCCCTATTGACCGTCTGTCCTACCGAAACGAAAAATGAGGCCACCTTAATTTTTGAGCGGCTTTTTTCCTCTAATTCGATGAAAGTTGACTTGTTTGCATGTCTCATCGGTAGTTTTAATGCTCTCCATTAATGTCTGATCAGGATTCTCACGATCAAGCATGTCCAAAGAGATCTGTTTACCGAACTCGTTATGAAAAAATCCAGCTTCATCAGGACGAGTCGAACAAGAAGGCGTATCATACTTAAAATATCCATTTAAACGGACTCATGAAAAATGTCGAGCTATCTTGCCATCTCTCTGACACTTGCCTGACGTTTTTCTAGCACCATATCCTTCACTTTTTCAATATTTTCATCAGTTTAAGTGGTCGAAGATCGTCCAGAACGAGACCTGTCTTCAACCATCTCTGCACCGCCTTTGAAGATTTTTGATAACACCGATTTTTGATTTACCGCTAGCGTACTCCAACATTTGCATTGATTTCGCAGACGAAATTAGAAACAAAAAATTTCAGACAAATTCTTTGTTCGATATTTTTATCTACTACTGAGGTATACCGACTTAAGCAGTTACTGTAAACAACCTAGTTGACAGATCGCGCTCATATTTGTCATAGAAATTAAGGACCGACCTACCCGGGTAATTTAATTACGATTTCCCGGAATTTTTTTGAAAGAATGAATATTTTAATTTGAGATCTGCTGCGCTACATGGTGCTTATTTACTCTTATATTGTTGATGCTCGCGCATAATATTAAAAAAGCTAAACCAC
>JBAWJQ010001368.1:0-21000 GCA_037783105.1 Bactrocera zonata | reverse complement strand
GCGACAGCGCAGCAAGGCAACATAAATGGTACGAGTATAAGTGAGATATATATTTGTACCTATCTTTCTATTCTACAAGTGTATGTGTGTGTGTGTATGTGCCGGTAACTTTGTAAAAACAATGGTCTAAATAAGTCATTAAATGCAGTGCAGGAAGCGAGGGGAAAGTGATTATGCGGCTGGCTATTGAAAGTGCCATTCAATTAAAAGGTAATTTTGTAGGCGCCACGGATTTTGTGGGCAGGAAAGTAGATCCCACGAAGGAATTTTTCGCCGAATTGATGTCATGTGGTGCATGGCTCTATTTCCGATTTCAGAATTTTGTAAATATACAAGTAAAGGTGCTACTTTTGGTTCGATTGTGGCCGATGAAGAGCATATGTGCCTTAAACAATGAAAATTAATTAGAGCATTGTGTTCTTTAAGTGATGGAAGTAGTGAAGAGGATATTTTTATATAAATTTTGTTTGATAGCTAGCTGTTTTGATAGTTTATAGTTATATTTCTCGAAGAAGCGGGTCATTAAGACATATTTTTCTTTGTGATGATAGAACTAATCGACAGCTTGGTTTTGACGAAATGTCGGTTTGCCAAAAAAGACCTAAAAAAGCTCATGGTTCAGAGTTGCTTCAGAAATCGAAATTATTACCAAAAATCCGATTCCTTCGATTATATCATAACAAAAATATATAAGAAGGTCGTGTTTTAAGTCAATCGGTTTAGAAGAAATTTTCTTCACTCAACTGTCTTTCGAGAAAAGCAGGTTTAATATTTTGGAAACCAATCACACTAAGTTAAAAAATTTAAAAATGTCCTCGAATGTATGCACCTGATCAACATCAACTTTTTGGTCAATATCCCCAAATATATGTACATTCAATACATATATAAGTGAAAACAAATAGATTTTTTGAATTCACAACTGGATATATCCTCATAAGGCAAGCAATGGGATCAGATCAGACTTTGTCTTGTTCAAAACATCAAAATAGAGGTCATATTAGAGCGGGTTGATTTACACGGGCCAAAAAAAACGGAAAAATCACGTTTGCGGGAATGTATAGATTTCAATCTAAGATCATAAAAATATGCTCTTCCAGTTTTAAAATATATGAGATATTGATAATTTTCGGAATCAGTAAAATTGGAAAACTATATAATATATCACCCATACAAGCGATTATTCAGATTCTTTAAACTTCGCCTTAAAAATTGCTGGCTCGAAAACTATTTTAAACCCATCATCTCTTAGGCAAAGTGGTTCCGAATGATACGCAAATATTTCCCGCATACGCGATTTTATATGTTATATATACATATAAAATGTTATATACATAATAGCTCATTTGGTTAAGGTCGTCTTAAAACATTTTTTTTTTTATAAAAAAATACTATAATTTCTGCATATAAAGTCCACAAATGCATGCACCTACATATATATACATCTAAGTCTTTCAAATACTGTTACATAAAAACCAAACTTTTATAAAATAAAAAGCAAAATCAAAAAAAAAAAAAACAAAAATCATTTGACGTTTTCACCTTCACCACATTTTATACAGTTTTATAAAAATTGTCAAGACGCTCCAAAATAAAACAAACACATACACACACACCAGCAGCAGACATAATCTTGGATCTGTCACTTTCATGCCATGTCATTGTTGTTGCAACTGTATCATTATTGCTGCTGCTGCTGCTGCAACTATGCGTGTCTCGGCAATCGTATTCCAGGCACTTTGAAAACGTGAATTATTCGCCGCATTATCAGTTGGAATGGATCTGGATTTTATCATAGTAAATGTCTGTCGCATGCACGCATTTTAAAGTGCTTAGTTCGGTTGCATGCAACTGTCGTACTCATGCATTCGGTGTGACTCGTGCAACAACAACAACCGCTATAGAGGAATTAGTGCATTTCGTGCGAGTGATGATGGTGTTGCCGCGTCGACAGTACACCATTGATGATGGTGCTGCTGATGACAATGATTATGATTATGAATTTTTCCTTTACGCTTTAATAAAAATGTTTTTGTCAAAAAAAAGTGTGTACTTAAGTGGGTTTTATGTGCAATACTCACGCAAGGCGTATTGTTGGTCTACAGTGGTGGACATATCAGGTGGGGACTTATTGGAAAGGAAGGAAAATAGTTTGTGATTAGAATTGATATCTATTTTAACGGCTAAGAATGAGACGAACAACAGTTTCATCGCAACGATTGCTTGTGAGCTATCTTTCACTTTTTTTCTTTCTATAGCTTTATCATATGGTATATAGAAGATCAAATTAAGGGAAAGAACTGAAATAACTCTCAATTTACGTGATTCCGATATGTGTGAATCAGTTTTAGTTATTTTTTGCTGGCGTTCTAGGGTTACAACTATCAAGGGTCTATATACTATATTTCCTAAGTCTGAAGTGGCCTCTTTACACTGCACTAGACTACTTACTTGGTTTCTAAAGAGATTCGTTGTTATATCTTTCAGTCCTATCTTTATTGCTCGTAAAAAGGCATTGTGGTTCTACGGCCTAGGTTAAGATTAGGGTTATTTCTAATCATTGGATCTCGCTTGGACTCGCATTTCGCTCTTAGTCCCAACCAAAAATGCCCAAAAATGGATCACCAGAACCTCATAGAACGACAAAGAGAGTTAAGGACTCACAAAAATTGATCTTCAGTTCCTTATAGATCGATGAAGCCTTTTGAGCTTATTGAAATTTTTTAAAGGCAGTTTATATCAATCACAGCCAGTTTGCTAGGTGTGTATGCTGGAATAATTTAATTTCAGTTCGGCAAAAGCTCTGCATTAGTATTGAACGTGGCTTAATGATTTCACCTCACCTTCCTATAAAGAGCTGATAAATTTTTAACCTATAGAATAGCGTCCAGTTAGAACACCCACATTTGCGGCATGATTGACTTTACTAAGACCAAGTTGTTCGGAGAACTACTTACGTTCATTCTCCCTCCAGAAGGATCCGCCATCGCACAAGTTCTGACTGTTGCCCAGCTCTTGTCTAAGCATCCAGCGTTAGAATGCAAGGGGACATCGAAAAACAGGCTCGCTTTTCATTGAAATTCGGCTAAAGGTGCTTTTCTTAGCGAGCTCTTCGGCATTGCAGTTTCTAACCATTCCAATATCACCGCCCACCCATACAAATATAGTATGGAAGAATATTGGAGCTATTGCTAACGAGGTCATGTACTTCTTGAGAAGTTTTGAGCAATAAGACAGCGAGCACAAAATCAGTATAGCCGTTCGGCTATCGGAGTGATTATGTATGGAGTACATAGACTCATTATAGGTGAACTTGGCACTGTTTTGACATGTTAATTAAGATACTGCCTGAATATTAGCGATCTTGTCCCGTAAGACTAACGGTGCCTACTACATCCACGCCAATGCCTTTAGCTCTTTTCTAGCCAGTGGACAAAAAAGGTATTCTGCTCAGTGCATATTAGCTGCTGATCAAAAATACACCGGACTGACAGAAACAAACTAGATTTTCACAAACTTTAACACAAATTCTCTACATTTTCGACGTTATCGTCATTCACAGAGGTCGAGGGATGACAGAGCATGGAGCATGTCGCATGAAGCCAAACTCACTGCCAGCATACAGTAAGCGACTTATAAAGATCAAACTGCACCAGAATATAAAAGAAAGTTGAACAAATCTAGATATGGTTTTTTTTGATATTTGGTTTAGGAGCGCAGCTTAAATGGACCAGTCTAATTCATATTTCATTTTTCTTTCTCATATTTCATTTTTGATTTTTGTCAATGCATCGCCCGCCACTGTAAGCTTATGTTTTTTTTCGCTTGCAGATTTCTCAAAATCACTAGTTAATATCCAATACAACTTTTCGAAAATATTTATTTGTTGTTTTGAAAATTATTACGGATTAAATAAACATTTTTGATCACTGACACTCGCAATGCCGACTTACCGCTTTTGTGTCACACCGATACTCACACACAACTAACACAAACACAATGGCGTTGCCAAAATGACATTTTCGAATATTAAACCAACACAAAACAGCAGAATGCAAAATTAATAAAGCCTGGCAAGCATTTATGAAATCTATGCGATTCTAGCAAACGCTGCCACATATCGGCTGACCTGTCAACAACAACAGGGCATAGTGTGGCACAGAGCGAAACACTTGCAACTCAGACGCTGCCACTTTGTGCGCACAGCGTCAAAAGCACAGCATGCAAAGCGACAGCAACAACAAGAAATTCGATGCCAATGCAAACAGTGAATCGTTGCTGGATAAATGTGTGCGAGTGTGTTTGTATTAGTGTAGTAGTTGGCAAATGAAAATGAAATGAAATGAATTTGCGCAGGCCAAAGTTAGGGAGCAAAAGCGACATGCAGCCACCTACAAAGCCCTCGCTCAATCGATAGCTCTGTGTTGCAGCTTAGTTGTCATTGTTGTGCACACGAGAAGTGAAAACGAGCAAACACTAACAATAATGCAATCGAATATACATAACGGTGCATGCCAGCGCCATCACAACAGCCTTTGCGGGTGATTCACGGGGCGGGTGGGTGTGTGCGCAAAAATTTTTATGAATGCTGGGCCAAAGCGGTGGCAAGGAGTCAACAAGCCAGACTTAGCGAAAAAAAGTGCCACAAACAAAACATGCATAACAACAACAACAACAACAGTACAGAGCAGTCGCTATTTTTCATTTAATTTTGTCAATTTTTCCTTTTGACCCGTGAAAATTGGCATATCCTACACAAGCAGACGCAACAGAGCAGCCAAAGAGCCCGCCGTGCACCGACTCGAAGCCATAAGCCAATTCACATGCACAAAACATACCTTTGTCTGTATGTGTATGTCTGCTGGTGGGTGTGCATATTGCGACTCACACGCCGTCGGCTGCATTATGTTTTCACTCAATGCACAAACACAATTCAATTCGATTTTCAGTTCAATCCGATTTGGCTCTGAATCGGCGAAGTCTGATTCTTCATTCTGTCTCCTTTTCCACCACGCGCCATTCTTAGCTAGTTTCAACAGAAGCCGTAGAAATTCATTCAGTGCAAATGCAAAAGAAATAACGGTCCGTTGACGGAAAAGCAAAATAAAGCAAATCGACGTAGAAATACTACTGAGCATATCGTTGACATATACCATGGCAGTAGAAGAGTATTTAGAAAGCTGCAGGAATTTAAATTTGAAGTAAGCGCTCCTAACATTGAGGGCTGGTATTTAGAAAGTCTTGAAAGGGAGTGATAGAATGTTCAGGTAGTTGCTTGAAGATAGCCTTATTTGAGGTTAGGTCGACAGTTGGTCGACAGGTTAGGTCGACAGTTGGAACCCTGAAACTTTATGTTCCATTGACACAGCAATTAAATATTTTTTTTTTTTTCGAATCTATCTTTACACCTAAGAAAATCTTGAATATCAGTCTATGAATTCTTAAACCCTTTATTATGGTATGTAGGTCAAAATGCTGCAAGTCTATCACTACTCGTTCAGATTAAGAATCAATGCATGTAATGTCTCCTATAAACCTATTGGCAATTCCACTGAGAAAATAGAGAACCATGAGGAATAAAACATAACTTTATAATTTCTTAATAGAGAAGAATGGACTAAAGATTCTGTTATCGACAGTTCCAGTGACGAAAACTACATGTTCAACGAAGGACTAAAGGATGGAATTGGAACAGAAGCGGGCTCTTTCGGTAGTAATCCATACGTAGAAGGTAACTCCATGCTGAATGTCTAAAATTCAGTCTTTTAGGCCGAAATTGTAGGCATAGCAGAATATAGCAAGGGGGCTTTTGCTCCAACCGGTAAGTCCATAAACAAGACTCTCAGTAAGTAAGTCGGGTAAAATAATCTCAACCTAGTCGTATAGGAATAATCGAAAAGACAGATGATTTGGATCGCTTGGGAGCAGCTGGGATTTCAAATACCCTATGCTGGCCCATACCATTCAGCTTCTTCAAGGGTTGTTTGAATCAATAGACATTAGGGAATACCTCAGGTCTTGGAACAAATGTTATTTTGAAGTAGAAATGATTGGGGACTGACTAAAAGCTTTCTACTTCTAGACAAAAGGGATCATAACAATATAGTAGTGATCAACACAGCGCACCTACCTTTAAGATGCCACCATGAAAAAAGTGAAAACAGAACCTGCGCAGAAAATTCTGAAACACTTCCTTGGTGAAAGCTCATTTTTCAGCTGGATGATATATACCTCGACTCTCAAAGTTCCAACTTAAGAGACATTGGACAGCTGCGATGGAATAAAATTATGTATTTTACCACATCTACTGAGTTGCTGGATAAAGTTTAGTTTGATTACCACTCTAGAGCACAATTAGCCTAATGATGGCCTCTGTGTGGCCGACTACGGTTTGACACTCTTGCGTCTCCTATTTCAAACGGTCGATGTGATCACGTTTTTGAATAAAGGGAGCACATTTTCCATGAGACGTAGGCCATCAGCAAGCCATGTAAAACTTCTCAGTACTTCTGCTAAATTAACAATATTTTCAGAAAAATTCAACAGTGAATAGAAAATCGTTTGAAACTAATAGGTCTCTACATTTTTGATAAAAAGAAGAGTTTTACTTATACATTTTTTTAAGATCATACTGGGGAGACTTTGGTCTGAATAACTACAAAACAATATCCTAACTATCTTCAATAAAGTTATGAGTAGCAACTACGCTTCCATCAAATTAATAATCCCACAACGTAGAATCAAAAATAAAAGAACATATTTTATTTGTGTTGTAATAATAAGAAAGGAAACTCGCTCAAGCCCAAATCAGGAGGCACAAAATATGAAAATTCAAATGAAAACGAAATTATGTAAATATTGGCAAGTAACAATTTTGGCTTAAGAGCCCTCACAAACAGTTACAACTCCTCCATTTAGCATAAAACGCAGTTGGCTGCCTCTTCTGTCATGCGTTCTGCATTCATTTGATGAATTTTATGTGAAACATTTTCAATCATTGTAGCTGTCATCGTTGCCAGAATTGCCGTTGTTAAGAGCCATGCCACTTTTTGACTATTGACAAAAGCATTTTCATTTATTATTCATACTTTTTATGATTCTTCGTTTTTCCGGTTCAACGCTGCATAAAAATAGCTTTCAATACGCCAAATTATCTGCTTGCGAGTTACGAAAATGCATACATATGTATACAAATGAGCTGTAGGATGTGGAATGTTAGGAAATGGAGTCTTATTATCATATGAAAATGTAATTTTTGGGTTTGTTGTGTTTCACTGCAGCCAACGCTATTAGTGCCGAAAAGATTTTCGTACGCTAGTGGGAATACATCATGTTTCTTGCGAAGTTCCAAAGTTTTGCGCATCTAACTGTTGTATAGTATACCAGTAAAACAGTCGTTTGTACACCCAGATATCTCATTACCTCTCGCAATCTAACACAATTTGTAGTTCAGCTTTCCACAATGCGGAAACATGCCCGACGATTGCTATGCCCAATCCACAAAAAGGGAGACCCCACCATCTGCGCCAACTACCGAGGGATAAGCCTCCTCAACATCGCATATAAATTCTATTAATGGCATTCTATGAAAAATTAAATTCCACCGTCATTGTGTGGCTTCAGGTCTGGAAAATGTACATGTGACCAGATTTTCACAATGCACCAAATCTTAGAAAACGTGAGAAGAGAATCGACACGAACCACCTCTTCGTCGATTTCAAAGCTGCTTTCGAGAGCACGAAAAGAAGCTGAATTTATGCCGTGATGTCTGGAAGAGGTAAAGATCTTTATGTTGTGGTGATCTCATAGCGGCTGAGCATTCTCTAAGAGCGTTCAAGAGAGAAGTTCTCCAAAGGATTCTTGACAAACTACGAGTGGGCGAAGAGAGTACAATATACGATTTAATGGTGAGCTGCATGAGCTTGCCGGCAATATGAACATAGTCTGGCCGGGTAAAAATACAAAGGCAGCGTTGGCTAGGCTGTGAAGCTCGATGAAAACACCCCAGCTCGCAAAACATACGGCTCGGTGCTAACTGGAGACCGACGAAGAAAAGGGCGACCCAAACTCAAATGAAAGGATAAAGTGGATGCAGACCTGGAGAAACCGAAAATATCCAACTGCCGTCGAAGGCTTATCGACGATGTCAATACCTACAATAGGCTGTACCAACATTATGATGATGATCCAAAACACAGGTAACTAATTTGACATGCCTTTCGCTTTGAAATCACTTCTTATTCTGTATTCTTCTAAAAGAAGTTATGAGATGACAGTTATTAAATAGAGAAATTAACGGTAAACAACAAAAAAATACACTTAGGAACGTCTCACCTTGGAACAGCATGCACAATTTGTACTGAAATGGAGTAGCAAGTTTGGTACAACTTGAAAGCCGACAAGACAACTAACACGCGTGTTCATGCCAAACACATGTTAATTTGCAACATTAGCTAACAAAGTCCCACAGCAGCACAAAAAACAATTGCAACGACAAGCAACGCCAGCAAACGACTTAAGCGCTTTACCGTGGCAGGTTCAAGCGCAGTAAAGTGGCCAGGAAGGGACTGGAACGTGGCAATGCCAGGGTATTAGCCATAATTAAAATCAACTTGAAAATGGCATTGCAACGAAATAAACAAAAGAACGTTTTATGCGATCACACACACACAAACAAGCATTATGTACGGATAAGTACATATGTGTGCGATCCTGCCTGCCTGTGTCTGTGCATCAAATGTGTAACTATGGTCTTGAGCCGCTTGTGGCGCTTGCGGCGCAAATAACACGACAGCCAACTTAAGTTGCAACAACCGGCAATGGCAGCACTGAAATAAGGTGCATTTCAGGGAGACAACTTCAAGGAACATCCAAACGATTCCCTTACTCCTGGCGCGCCGCGTCGCAGCTCCGATTGGCAGCGGTGAATGCCAATTTCAATAGCCGCCAGGTATTTCCTGAACAAATGAGTTCACATCTTACCAAACAGGCTGGCTCTCGCTGATGAACCGCTGCAAACGGCATAAAGTAAACTTGTTGCCACACACACTCACTCGCATGTATGTGTCTGCCATGTGTGTTGGTACAACAACAACAACAACAACAGATGTGTTGCGAAGGGACAGCGTCGCGTAAAGTGTAACAAAACTCCAAGAAATTGTGGCGAGCAAAAAATAAATAAAAGAGCAAATTAAGTGGATTGTTTGCGGAAAAACTAACAACTATCATAAAAGAACACAACAGCAACAACAATAACAACACCAGCAGCAGCGGCAGCAACTTTAGCAACAGCCACCAAAACACTTGAAAGTGAAGAAGTTAGCCATATTAGCAAAGGAGGCCAACAACAATTTGCTGCCATGGCCATAACATAATACACAACAAAAACAAAAACGGCAACAACAATAGCAATAAGTGCAGCCAGACGCCACAGCTGAGACAAGCAGCATACTAGTACAAGCGCAGCAGACACTTAACAACTCAATTAAGAGTTGCCGTAGCGTTGAGCCAAGCGGTTATGCGGTTAAGCGTTGTTCTTGCTTTTGTTATATATTTTTTGTTTTTGCTTTACTACTGCAGTGCTGCAGTGTCCCAGCTGAGTTGGGATGTGATCCGCCGCTGTGTCGTTTTTGCGTTTGTGAATTCCTTGAGCAAAGGTATTGGCACCAATTTGAACAGCTACAAGACGCTTACAACAGCAACAACACTTCGGCAACACTTGATGATTCGTATGTGTGTGTGGTTGAGGGATTTCGTAGAAAATTAAAATTGCCTTTCTGCTACGAAAGAGAGGCAGCGAGTGAGTAAATAAATGTTAATGAGTAATGCAGGATCATATAGGATATCACAAAGAAAAAATATAGTTGGATTAAAAAACGTTATTATTTAATATGAGACTTAATGTGTACACTCAAACATCTACGAAGACCCACGACTAATTCCTAACCGTAGGTAGGGCTGAAGGATGGAGTCATGTGTAGAAGTTCACGCAAGAGAGAAAAGTTCTCTGTGCGTTATTCGCTTGGAAACGATTATTTCACATATGGCTCAAGCAGCTCACGACTTCCGGTCTTAGACTTAAATTCCAGTTGGGAAAGAGACTCCGTCGCCGAATCCTCGCATTCCCCCGGTGGTTGAACGTCTGCGTGATGTTGCGACAGCTGAAGAACCGCCATCAGATGTGCAATTAAATCTAACAGGTGATCCAAGTGGAGGTACTTTTTTCAATAGGCTATTTTTGTCAGAAGACGGATGAGTCGTATCAACTTATGGTCAATATAATTGGCCTACTGAGCGTACTATTCGCAATACCATACCCATCTTGAGACCCAGCACATGTTATTGAATAATATTCAATCAACATTTGAAAGATAAAATCTTCAAAAAATATATGCCAAATAATGTTATTTCGAATGATAATAAGTAGTCTCCATTAAATTTGAAGTTTGTGTTTTTTTTTTCTTTTTTTATTAAGTAGTAAACCGCGAAGTGGATCAGCCTTTATAACTAAGACCTTAATCTTAGATATACATGTATATGCTCTTAGTTTACGCTTACATCTTCGATATATATTTCTGGAGTTTCATTACGCATTTGTAGGGATGTCATGAGTTCGATAAAGAGACCAACAACTTCTTAGGCTACACCAACATTTTAGTTGATTTAATGAGATTGAGCTTTGGAGCATTTTATATGTGGAAGCAATATATTGTAGGTAGGAGTGCAGCCCTGTTGTCTTTCAGGCTCAATTAGCACTGGCTGTGCCATTTTGATGCACTATTCGTAGGCACTTTTATGTTTGCTATCACGTTTCACATTCTCTTTCAAACCATTTAGAGGTTTCGATGAAGCTACTTATATCCGATATCCTTTTTGTAGAGATCAATTCAAGTTTTAGTGTTTGATGGATTCCAAGTATTCTGTGTCTGATTTGTGATAGGGTTGCGCATTCACAGAGAAAGTGGAAAATTGTTTCCTTGTCCCTGCTATTTCGCAGCCTCGGCAGATGTTGTTGTAGGGCATACCCATTTTGGACGCATGTTCTCCAAATGGCTAGTGCCCTGTTATGGTGGCTGTTACTCTGTAGATGCTTTTCCTAGACCTACTTAATATTTTGTAGTTTTTTTTCTCAAAACTACAATCTTTGAATTTTCTTGAGTTATTATTTGGAGAGTATCAAATTTTTCAACAGACTCTGTATATAGTTCTTTATACAATGACCTGACACAGTTTTTTGTATGATGCTGTAGGTTTCGTTTCAATTTCAGACAGCTTCACTAGGTTAACCTCTAAGAGAGAGAGAGAGAGCAATGTAAAAAGTAGTAACACTATATTTTATGGATCCATAGTTATTTCTAAATTGAGTCATTTTATCCACGAAACATCTAGCTCTGTCTGAAGCTGAAATCAACATTTAAACTCACGTGAAAGTGCCAAAAGAGCTAACGTTACAATCTAGATTTTAAAGAATCTAAGTATCAGCCTTCAAATCAATTTCTTTTACCCCGCTTTATGAATTACCGGAATCTCATCATCTCTACAAAAGTTAATCTAAATAATAGGAATATTTCACCTCTTTTAGGTCTAATGTTTCCAAAAGCTATCGAAACAAACATAAGCTAAATAGCAAGTCAACTCCTCCATTAAACGGCATGTGGTTTAAGCTTATAAAAAGTGAGATGGCACACCGATTTGTAATAAGAAATACAACGCAAAAAAGCAAAATGAAACGGAATGCGTAAAGGTATTACGTAAAATCATGCCGCAAAACTGTTATAAGCCAAACAAAAATGCCAGACTTTATCAGCTGATTTAAATATTGCCACACACACTTATGGCTGACCCAAAACCATATGGCAACACATAAGAGGCGCTTACGAACATTTCATTTGACGGCTTAAGCGATCGGCGGTGTAGTCAACGGCTTCGGTGTCTTCGCCGTCTTTCTCGTTGCCGCCGTCGTCGTTGTCGTTACCTGAGCTACGCCAAACTCTTATCGAAATCTGCACAAAATTAATTACAATCGGCGCATATCAATCAATTCAGCGCAGCCAACGGCTGGCCACAAGCGAACTGTCTGCCTGCCGGTGCTTGGCGCGTATAAAAATTTATTGACGCTTATTAACAGATAATCAGTTGCATAAAAGACGGCCAAGAAATAAAGGCAGCGCTGGAGAAAGCAAGCAAAGTGCTCGATCGAATGACTCAAAACCGAAAATATCAGCGCCAACGCGTGTATGTTTGTATGTGGCGGTGCGGCCGCTGTGGACTCAGGCTGAAATAAATGATCGCAGTTTCTGCAACTTAAGTTTGCTTATTAAACTGCATTAAGATAATTGAATTGGCTAATAAAAATTATGCGATCGCACATATGCGAAACGAACGCGTCGAGAGAAAAAGTGAAGAAACGTTACAAACATACATATAATATAATATGTGGGAATGTACATATTTACACATATGTATATTTGTAGATATGCTTGCGTTTGCAATAAAAAATAAAATTTGATTTACCAAATTCATTTGGTTGTTTCGATTTTTTCTGACAATATCGGCGTGGTTGCGCTGCAAAAGTGCTGTGAGTTGCACTCAAAGTTTCGCACAGTGTAACAAGCAACTGCTGAGCACATAACTTTGGATATTTAAAAAAAAAAAAAACTATAGCTATTTTTATACCTTGAACTGGGTATATTACGTTTGCCACGAAGTTTGGAACACCCATAAGGTTACGTCGGAGCTCCTATAAAGTGTATAAATGTTCAGTCTTACAAAGTGACTCGATATAGTCTGTCGAGATATACGCGAACCAGTTTCTCAGTGTTTGAGATATCGATCTGAAAATTGTCACATGTCTTTTTTCACCTAAAAGCTGCTCATTTTTCAGAACTGTAATTTGACAAAATATCTTGACGAAATTTAGCATATATTATTGTCCAAAGCAATGCTACAATCAGTGATTCAAATTGTTCAGATCAAGAGTACGATCTTATGAAAGATCGTTTCTGCTTTTAAATTAACGTAATTTTAAAATTTTTTATTTTATTTCGATGCGGCTGAAAATAACTAGCAAAACGTTTTCCGTTAGTAGCAGACTATAGTCGCCATAGAAAATGTACCTGTGAAGGATATTATAGCAAAAACATGGAATTACTCTGTAGCAAGGTTTGGTGGTACATACCATGAATGGAAGAAGAAAATATTGAGCTTCTCTTTAAAGCGGTTAAAATAAAAGCATTGTAACCTTTTTACTTCTGGGGTACTTGGAAGGCCCACTGCTTCGCTGATAAGGGAACAAAAGTGTTGCCGTAAAAGGGTACTGGACTTCCGCAATTAGAATACTGTTTCGTTTTTAATACATTGTCTTCAACATGATTTTGTGTCTAGTGCTTTTAGATATTCAAAGCATTGTTTAACCAGCTCGAATGGATATCTGTTGTCCTTGGCACTTGTCCTAATGGATTCGATGATCAGCTCCTTTGCAACTCCGAGATGCTTCTGGCCTAGAGAAGAACGAAGGAGTTCCCCTGAAGTAGAGCGGCTGGTCAGTTGTCTCCGAGCACCTAGAGAGTCAGGACAAAAACTTTAGCGAGACGTGTTTCTGCGAGTGCCGAAAATGCAGCGTTCGTTAGAGGTATGCGATTAATTTCTGTGTGAAACTCGATAAATCTGCGACAGTGACGTTTGATATGATCAAGCAGGCTTACTCAGATGTTGCTTTAACAAGAAGTGGTGTGTTTCGGTAGCACCAGGCCTTTTTGGAGGGCCTGGAAGAGATCGCTGATGAAGACCGTGCTGGGAGATCCGCGGCTTCGACAAACAACGACAATGTGACTCGTGTGCGCAAAGTTTTGATCTCAGAACGTCGCTTAATTATTCGTTTAATTGTCCAGATGTTGAATTTATCAATACCTGTGGTTCATGACATTGTGACGGAGCACTTGAACATTGGAAGTTGCACCATGACTACGGCCCGGCTCACACCGCCTTTCTAAAACAGCTACCTAATCAAGGCCGGCATCCCAACGCTTCCGCAGCCGCCCTACAGCCCGGATTTGGCACCTCCGAACTTTTTTTGTTTCCTTGCCTGAAAAGACTGATGAAAGGCAAGCATTTTGAGACGACCAAGCAGCATGAATCTCGGCTCTCAAGGCTATTCCGGAGAATGCCGGTTGAAACATCTTGTTAGTCATACTTTCTGCGAAGAAGTAGAGATAACTGAAACTTATACTAGTATCTAAGAAATTTTATTGAAGCTGAAAACACTTTGTCGAATTATGACGGCCTTATGGGCAATATCTAGCAGATTTAAAGATCACAATGAACCGAGTGATCGAGGCTTTCAATCCCTCTTGGTCGATTATTTCAGGAGCGGCATTTTAATCTAACCTTACCATACTCTTGTTTGTCCTGAGATATTCGGTACTTGAAGAGCTTAAAAAGAAATTAACATTTTTTTACTTAACTGAATTTGACTAATGTTAAAATACAGCATTTTTGTGAGCAGAGCTGCAAAGAAGTTCTTCTCTCTATTCTCTGCTCCCCTCTCTTCTATCCTTTATAAATTATTCTTATCAATTATTCATATTTTATTTCATGTTTATTTGATTTCACCACTGGACACTGTGTAGCGCCCAGAAAAAGAACCAACAGGCATTCCTTTCCGGAGGTGCCGTTGAGTGCACAGTCATAATTCTGGGAAAGTCACTGCCAAGGTAAAATTCAGCGAATATTCACAATTATTTGCTTGCCTCGCGCTTTTTGCCCGATGCCGATTCGGCCACCGCCGCTTGGTTGGCGTTGCTGCGGCCATTGCTGTTGCCATTGTTGCAATGAAGGGCGGCACCGTTGCTGCATATCGTGATCGATCTGCTGACTTTGACTTCGATCCCTGCACATTTTCCGTTGGCGATTTATGCACTGCGTAGTCACACACACACATGCCAGTTTGTATGGTTGTGAGTCCGGGTTTTGGCGCTTTTTGGTTTTGTTTACTTTGTGGTGAACAATAAAATTTTAATAAATACCGCAAACGCAATTTCGAACGGCGAAACAGTCGCAATTCGCGTTCGCCTTTGTATGCGATTTTAAATTGGGAGAAATTTTATTGTATTTATAAAGTGAAAAAGGTCACGCGGCGATTGTGCGCGAAGGAAATGCCTTTTTTATTACGCTTTTTATGCTTTTTATGTCGTTTGTGTTGTTGTTGTTGCCGCTGCCGCCCATTCAATGCGGCTCGTTGACTTGGCTTGGCCCCTTTTAATGGCCCGAACACGTTGCAACTCCCTTTAAGTTGTCATAATCTGTTGCAACGTCGATTGGATTTCAATATGCACACACTCGTGGCGAGCAAACAAGCACAGGTACAATATACACACTCGCATATACCGTTGTGTGCATTGCTGGGCGCATGCAAACAAGTCGAGCTGCGAAGATAAATATTTGCAAAGGCAGTTTTGCAACTATAAAGCAAATACACGTGCACAATTGGCGAAATAATAAAAAATATCGATATGCAACGGCCGCTTGCGAGCCATTTTTACAGTTCCGTTTGTTGTTGCTGTCTTGTTTATTGTTGCTGCTACGACTGTGTTGCCAGTGTAATTACATTACATATACAACTGTTGTTGCTTTGTTGCTGCTGCTGCATGTGTGTGTGTGTTTGATTAATAATTCACGCAAGTGTTAGTGTGTTTGTTGCTGGCCGAACGGTTGTTGCCTGGAAGTGGCTGTCTGGCCGTTGTAGTGGGTGTTGCCACGCTAAATACCAGCGACACAGATCAACGGGCCAATAACTGCAGCAATGCCAATAAACTGCTGCATCAGCGATGCGCGAGTCGCTGCACTCGCCGCAACAACCACTGCAACAACAACAACAATAGCAACAAATGACTGTCATAATTCTGTGCGCGTACCGTTAGCAATGGCGTTGGGCAGCCAAGTGACAAGGCGCGAATGAATTGTGGCTGCCAGAGCTACAAGCGAGGAAGAGAAAGGAGGAGAGAGTGAAAAGGAGAGAGGGAGCAGAGGGGAAGTGCAGCGGTTTGTCGCGTGTTGTTTGCATGTCGCAGCGCTCGTTGCATATTGCATGAAAAAATTAAATTTTTGGTAATAACTATTGAAGTTGCTGTTATTGACTCGCTGGTACTTGCAGAGTTGTTATTGTCTGATTGCTGGCGATGCCAAAGATAGCTTGCTGTACTTTCTGGCGATATACATGCACATACACGTTGCTACTTTGTGTATTGGCCTTTGGGAAGTTCTCAGTATGGAATGCAATGGAAATGGTGGAAAGGTGTGGACATAACGGCAAAATTAAAATAAAAAAGCAACAAGAAAGCAAAAATGCGTTGAATATCCACTTAATTGAGATTATTGTTGTGGTTTATAGAATTTCAAAAATGTGAAAAATTTTGTAAAACTATAGAAAAATTAAGAAAAGTTCACTGATCAGTTAATATCCTGCGATATTTATAACCTCTGAGTTCTAAAACACGTCAATACTTCATCAAGGATTTTGAATCTAGCACGACTTTGTTAAGCCACTTTACCAATAGAGATCTCTTATCTAGCGGTGAATCACACTTAGACTGTTATGTACAGTCTTTCGTGAAACCAGTCGAAGGACTCCTGTAGTTGAATATCAGCTATCTTCGCCCTGAACCTATCACAAATTCGCTTAAGTGTTTCTATTTCTGCGATTCACCTGGATGACTAAAAGTATGAGAACTGAGCTATCTTTGACTAGTTCTTGCAACAGCGGGAAATTCGAAGAGGAAGTGTTGTGATAATTCTATCTCATCTTATTCGAAACAGCTGATGCAGCTTGTTCTTACTGCATGAATATTGAACGGACATTGCACAGCGGACAGCCAGAACTCCTATAACGCAGCTGTGTTTGTAGTTGGTCAACAACAGTCCAGTGAACCACAAGTAGCCACGGAATCCTGCCAGTCCCCAATTCGCAGTTATTGAGACTTAGTTTGGATGCCTGGCTACAGCGGTATTGCTGGAAACTGTATGAGTGATGAGCTTGGCTCTTAGGTTAGTTTAGCCACGCATAGGTCAGTTTGGTTCTTTGCGATGCCAGACGGAGTTTAGTTGCTAGGTTCAAGAGAAGTAGTCATCCTTTAGAATGCCTGCGTTTACACGAATTTTAACAGACTCTGCGGTCTTTCCTTTGATACCTCCTCCAGTGTATCATACCGTGGGGACCCCAGAAGCTTACAACGTAGTCTTACCAATGCGGAATAAGTGCACAAGAGATGCTCCATTATTTCCCTGGTACCTTGTTTTAGACATTTCCTTGTTCTGTCAGCCCCATACTGTGTGCGTGTGTTGCCACCAGACAGTTACCGGTTAGAATTCCGATCATGTTCCTACAGTCTCTTCTAACGGGTACCAATAGACCTTTTGTGTACTTCCGATTTATCGGGTTGCACATGAGTTTTGCAGTTTTGCACCCAGGTAGTTCGTTCCATAGGGTTTTAATTTTCTTTTTTATGTCTCTGTCAAGTCCTTCGTATAGATAGTGTATAGGTTGAGCCAAGCACCTGAGGTACGTGGTCCGTTCCTTGAGAGACAGTTGTGTCTCATTTATAAAAGGGGACCTCCATAGAGGAATTTGTGATTTCTTGTGAACAACAGCAGGTCCGTTTTCTCTAGGTACAATCCCAGACCCGCTTGCGATGCCCAGTTCTGGACTGTACCGAGAGTGGTGGTCATAATGGCCTGTAGACACCTACTCGGCTATGCCATTCGCATTTGCTACTATCTTAGGGGCTTTGCCTTCAAAGTTTCTTAGTAGTTTATTTACCACTAATGTCCTCCATCTAGGGGATTCCCTCTACAGACTTCCTTAGTAATTTTATCGCCGTTCCATTCTGCTCTCTCACTCTAGAGGTCAAAGGGCTTCTGATCCAGTGGTGTATAGAAGAATCAATACCTATTGACTGGTCACTATTCTGAATAGATTCCGTAAACGCGTTGTTAAACGCTCCAGAAATGTCAAGGGCAATGCTACTTAAATTCTTTATACATACGTATAATTAAGAGCCCTTTCGATATTGACTGCCAGTGTACGGTCTGCAGTCTCTACTGATCTGCCCTTCGTATATGCGTGCTGCAGCCTAATGTGCGCGTCCTAGATTATCTCTAGCGTTTTTAGCAGGAAGGAAGTGAATCTTATAGGCACACCAGGACATTGGTTGCTACTTTATTACGGATTTTTGTTCAAATAACAATAACAGCGTGGAGGTCAACTGAATTTTTTTTATCAGTCATGGAAAAATATCCATAAAATCAAGCCGGACATCCAAAACAAGAAACTAAAGGTTAGTAAGTTAATATTTTTTGGACGGACATAATTTGATAGAGACGAAGTATTATTACTTTGAAGTGCTATAAAACCGGACTTGTATCAAGAATTACCAACCAAAGAGTCTTAATAAATTTGTAATTGTAGTAAAATTCTATCCACCAAAATTCCACGGCACCAAATGCTTCTTCTCTCAGCAGATAAATACGAGATAAGTGCATAAAAAATATTATGAATTACAACAACGCACATAAGGTTGGTATCAACTACATGGATCAGCTTTAAAATCCAATAAATCTGCAAAAAGATTCGCCGAAAACCAGCAACAATGACAAAGCACGCGGTGCACTTCCCGAAATATGACTGCATCGCACAACAACGATAAAAGTGCAATGTCAAAACAAGTATAACGGTCACTGTGATCGCCAGCACTGGCAGCTTCAGCGAATACAACAAACACGCCGTTGTAGCATGCAACGAGGCTGCACCCAAAGGGTAACACCTGCTTGGCAGAGCCACAGCAAAAGGGAAGAGGCCAATAACAATGAGTGGCATGCAATACAATTACATCTTGCAACAAGCAGGCTACTAATATACAGTAAGTGTGTGCATGCGTGTGTATGTGTGACTGTGTTGACGCTGTCAGCGGAGCAATTTTCGAAATGTCTTAATTTTCCCGCAATGCACTTATTTAAGTTTTTGTTGTTGTTTTTGGCGCAGTTGAGCTTGCCACTTATCAGAAAGTGTATGTACACGCTGCTGTCAGTGCTTATTTGAATATGTGTGAGTAGAAGCCTGAGTAAATAAGTATTTTTGTGTGTGTGCGCGCATGCGGCAACATGAAGTGGGAGCCATCAGTGAGACGGCATGGCGAACTTGCGAACCGACTGACGGCTTCATAACATATCATTTTCGTTTTACTCACTGATTGACTGAGTGGTCGCCCAACCGCACTTATATAACACTTAAATGCTGCATATGCAAACATACACACTATAAATGTGTATATATGAATGAGTGTGTGCCTTTGTGTGTGTCCACTGACACCAGCCACTCAATGTCAGCTGCCAGACGCGATTCGCGAAACTTTGTCGTTGTTTCTTTTATTATTCACATTTTTATTGCAGTTATTTTTATACCGCATATACGCGTGTAATTTGTACAGGCCGCGTTGCCATCTCGCAATGCCACATCGCTTAAAGCTTCCTGCTGCTCGCAACCCAGCGCTCGGCCCTGCCTTCTTTACTGCTTTCGACTTTTGAACTGTTATTATGTCTTTATGCCTGTCGTCCACACTTCTGTCGCCACCAACAACAACAGCAGCGACAACAACGTGGGTATGTACAAAAATCTTTTGTTTCCACTTGTTGTTGCTGCAGCGGTTTATTGCCGACACATACTCGTACATTCGGCTGTTGCAAGGTGCGCGCCCATTTTTATACGCTGATTGCCTGCTCTTAACTGAGCTACACCTTCTTTGCATGCGAAATTGCAACAAAACTCTATGAACGGCGTCATCTTCGAGCCTCTCGTGCTTCGCCCAAATGGCCAGGCCACGCCACACCAACAACAAGCCGACACATTCGTCATTATTTTATTTGCAGCTGCATATGTTGTTAATGTTGTAGTTGGGTTGGTTGGTGTTGGTGTTGCGGTGCGTTATGCCCAACACTTTAGTCTGGATAGCCGCTGATTTACGTCGACCGTAGCAGCTGCGCAGCTGCGCAGCTCCTCACCTCCCACAATTAAGTACTTCTCTCTTTCCTCCTTTGCTTTCTTCTCATCTATGATTTACCTCTTATCCCTTATATCTTTCTTAATTTTGCTGCCTGAGCAGGTTCCCAGCGCTTTGATACTTCTGATTACTTCTTTGTGTGTGTGTGTGTTTGCAGTAAGTATGCCCTGCGGGCGCCGTCAACAAGGCAATTGTTATAGGTTAGGTTTATCATTTATTTACATAAACGTTGATCCTTGAAAGCTATCGCAGTTGAAAGCAAATTATAAACGATTTTTATGGCAAATGCAATCTGCGTTTGTTGTAACTTTTTTTTGGTTGTTGGAGAAAAGAAATTATGGAAGATTAACGAAAACAGTTAAAAAGACTGGAATATGAAGCGCAAGCTGATCAGTGGTACTTAAAGCTTAATAAGCTTTCATGTTTGCTTGTCATTCAAAAACTAAAAATCGAAGAGACAGACCCAATTATTAGACATAAATGCACCCTTTGGTCTCTATTAAATACTGCCTGAGGTGAACTAATCTAAACCTCACTCTAACTGAACTTAAACCATGTTGAGAAGTATTGAAACGATACTAAGCACTTTCTCTTTAGTTTGCATTAAATATGTGTTATATAGTCAGATTATTTTACTTATAAAGACAGCGCCATTACTTTGCCATCTTTTGGTCTTGATTAGAAATTTTGGAAAAGTATAAAATTAAGTTAATCGAGATAGATAAAAAGTTGTTAATATGTGGACACAAATTGATTGAATTGTCTTTATGAAACTGATCATATTTGACTCAGATTAGCGCAATAAAACTTTTATTAAATAAGTAAAACTTTTTTCGCTTGAAGTTTGATCTCCATATGTCACTTAGTTTGGATTTGGCAGCTGTTTACGACTCGAAAAGCTTATATGACAATTTTTAACATTTTTTGTTGTAAATTTCAATACTTTTAGAAT
>JBAWJQ010001367.1:0-20698 GCA_037783105.1 Bactrocera zonata | reverse complement strand
TAGAGACCCATCAGAAGCTGCAAGAGTTTTGTTTTGGAGATTCTTATACATTCAGTTCTTACACCAAACCAGGCATCAAGTTATAATGCCAAATATATCGGTCAATGTCTGAGATGTCTTAATAAAAATGCGTGGAAGAATTTTTTCGAGCATACTGTATTTAATGTAATCGATAAGTTAACTCCGGATAATTAAATATGGGCCATCTAACGTTTTAAATTTAAATTACCTATATTTCGACATTGGAAACGTCAAATACCATTCGGAAAGTGACAGATATTCAGTAAAAAGTCTAAAATTTATGAAATGGGTCGCTATTCACTAGAAGAAAACTGGGAAATATTGAAAAAAAAACCGAGGATGGTCACTTTTACCGAAAAATCATCTTTTCGGACGAGGCTCATTTCCACCTCGATGGTGACGTTAACAAGCAAAATTGTCGCATTTAGGCCACAGGACGGCGCTACGTGCCATACAGCAAACGCTACACTTAATCCTTTACGCCCTATCTTCGAAAATCGCATAATCAGCAAAAGAGGTGATGTGAATTAGCCTTCCAGAAGCTGCGATTTAACTCCGCCGGACTATTTTCTGTGGGGAGCTGTTAAAGATAAATGTTACGCCAACCATCAAGGAACAATTCAAGATCTAAAGTACGAGATTCAAGCTGCTGTAGCTGCCATAAGGCCTGAAACCATCGAGAAAGTACTCCAAAATTGGGTGGATCGGATAAGCTATTGTATACACAGCCATGGTGGTCATTTGTCCGAAATTGTTTTCCACAAATAAATTTCATAAAATAACCTTTTAAATAAATGTTAGACCTTTGAAAAATATCGAGCCGTTTTTTTATTGACTTTTTATATTTAAAATTTTATATGGCACACCCTTTATTTTATTAGAATTACAAGTATCACATATATACCCTGTAATTAAACTTATTTCTTCCATATACATATTATAATTTACCGTTATATGAGCCGTGGGGTTGGCTAGTAGCCAATGTTGTCTATCTTTATATTATCTAGATATATATATCTTCGAGCTATTTAAATTTTTATTGAAGTAATCACCCGCTTACAGACGAACCGATGTCGTAAAATAAATTTTATTCGCTATATACAACTTTCATTGCATTAGAAATTGTTTATCAACACAAAACTCCCTTTACAGTAAGTTATAACGTGCTAAACGCCTACAAATATACTTCAAAAGCCGGCACAAATCGATACTGCCCGCAAGTTCTTTGTGCTATAAATAATCTGAAATGCACACACCCACGACAGATACGCCCTTTAAATACTGACAAATATATCTATTGGAAAATATGTGTGTATGTACATGTGCGAGTATATATAAAAGGTATTATCGAGAAAGCAACACCGCTGCAGCGATTGTTAAGGCAACGCAACACAACGCTTTGGGTGGTCCAATCAAATGATGGGTCCATCAACAAATTAATGCCGCACACAAACGGCAACATTTAATAAAGAATCCACACACACACAATATGGAACATGGCGCTACAGCGTATGAATGGGCATGCCACACATACACACACACTCTAAACTGTCGATTAAAAGCATGTGGCAACAAGTCGTTGCGGCTTGTTTTGTTTGATTTAAGCGTGGCGCTGTTGACGTTAGAACCAAAATAAAAAAGCGGAAAAATAAAGTTTGAGGTAAACGCAGCATTTGTTGTGGTTGCCACAGCAGGTACAGATACACATGCCACCAAATCGAATTTAGTATCACACGCGCGCAATAGAACAATGGAGACCACAAAAAGCGTGGAGACAGAAAAATTAATAAAATCTCATTCGAATTATGTGCGAGTGAGCTGTTACTGTTTTCGTACCAATTTGTTTGGCCGTGGTGGCTGTGGCAACATGGGTGGTCCACGCGCGCATATGCGTTTTTATTCAATAACAATAACAACAGCGGCGAAGCGTGCGCGTTTATGGCACACACAGCCAAGCACATATGCACGTGTCGGCTACAAGCGCGCTGCTGCTACTACATTGTTGCAGCATTTGTGGCAACTAGGCATCTCACAATTAGCCTGGCGCCTGCTGCCTGCAAAATTGTGGCAAGTGCTGCGTAGTAGCAGCTACTTAATTAGCAGCGTTGCATTTTTGAAGTGTAATTAATTTCGCTTTTCATTCAATTTTATCGCATTTATTGAGGCGAAGTGTGGCAACGCCAGTGTGTGCTGTGTGCTGCGCGGCGCAGTTAGTTAGCGCTGCTGGCAGTTGTGGCAGTGGCGCGCACTTACCGCATGCAACAGCTGCTTGCCGCTTATTAAAGTTGGGATAATACATTTTTCGTTGTTGTTGTTTATTGCTGTCACAACGGTAATTAGCTAGATTAAACCGAGCGTTGACAGCTAACACCATACACATGCATACAGCGTACGGTGTAAGGCGCATGTGCGTGTGTTTGAGTGTGTGCGTTGACTTGCTTGCCACAGTCACCTTTGCGCAGTTTGTGGCATGCGACAGCGCCTTGATTTTAACCTTTCACACTCACCAACAGCAGGCTGGTTGGCGCTTTAGACTGTCGCCTGTTGTTGTTGGAACTTTTAAGCAACAATGTTAGCTTGGCATTGCGGCTGTTGTTGCCGCTGTTGTTTTTGTTGTTACTGTGTGACTGGTGTTCGCGCTTTTGTCGCAAGTTTTGCGTTTTTGGCACGTTTTCATTCTTGTCTTAATTAATTACTTGCCAAAGTGCATTACGTGCCAGTGTTATTGTTGCTGCCAATTGTTGTTGTTGTGTTAGTTTTCTGTTGTTTTTGCTACAACGAAATAGCATAGCTGCTAGTGTTCATGCTATTACACCAGTATTTGCCGTTAATGCTGCTGGCATTGTTGCTGTTATTATTTTTGTTGTTGTTGCTTTCGTAAGCGCTTTAACCCACATTTCACGCCATCTAATTAGCAAAGTACATCGCCAGTGCGCCCGCTGCCGCACTCGGCTACACACTTCGCCACTCACTCATTCCGCGCCGCTCTGTCCTGCAAACCGCTTTAGTCGTTGTTGTTGCTATTTCGCCGGGTTTTGATACTGCACTCACTTCGAGCTGGTTTTTTGAAAATTTTTGTGCTTCTTATTTGCCAGCAACTGCAGTTGCTACCAGTATTACTCCGGCAGATTTCGGCGCTGTTGTTGATGCAAATTACCAAATTTGCTTAACTCCAGCAGCGTGCAACAAGCGTGTGGATATTTGCGCTCGTCGCTGGGGTAAGGGCCACGTAGACAACAGCTGACGCAAAGCGGCTTAAAGAGGTGGCCACATAAGCCCGAGTGGAGCTGTGACTGTAGTATGGCGCTTAATAGCCTTCACTAGTCACATTGCATCATTTCGTCGCGTCCATGGTGGACTCGCTGGGTGGCGGGTGAACTTGTTTTTTGTAAATTAGTGAAGCTGCTTGATGAATTGAGCTGTATGTTTGTGTTTGAGTATCGAAACCGCGGCGCTTTTAATGCGTATTTGGTAAAGAAGATCGGATTTTTGTTCCAAGTCTGTGTATTTTTCTATTTGTGATATCAGAGATAGGCGTGGCTTCGATGTTATCGGTCAAATAGAGCGCCATAAAGGTTAAAGCTTTAATGCAATGGCTATAGTGATGTAGTAGCTTATTTAACAGAAGCACAGCAAATGGCTATTTTTGAAACGGATGGAATATGAGGTTTGGTCTTTATTGGAGCCAGAGTCAATCCATAAGAAATACCTCATTTAAAAGGAATAGGAGATTCTAAAAGGGCACATTTTTGTCTTAAAAAAAACATTCTCTGAAACTCATTAAGACAACTCACAAATTTACTATTATATACGGTATAAAGTCGGCCGAAAATACGAAACTATTTTTATTAAACACATTATATGAGCCTTGGGGGATGTATTGATCCGTTTTTAAGTATTTATTGGCAAGAAGAGAGATTTTCTCTGGAAATACTTAATATTTCCACAGAATGGACGCTATTTTCGGTAAAACGTCAGCGATAACCCCTTTGGTCCATATATTCGGTATCTGTGAGCGTGAAAAGTTTTGGTCTTATTAAGACAACTTGTGAACCCTTAGTTCTAGAAGGACCTATATTTAGCTGGGTTCATTTGTCTCACCAACAGGTGCTACTTTCGGATTGATAGGCAATTGCATAGCGCATAAGCACGGATGGTAATAAACTGAGGTAAGAAAGCACTAAGAGCATTCATAGGGCTGTTCTCTGCAAGATCTTTGGAGCCGTCCACGTGAACGATGAATATCAAATAAGATGGAGCCACGAACTGTAGTTAAAATCGTAAAAATCCAACGAATGCAGACGATGGTGTTCCGGTGAAAAGCTTTTTCGCCTCGAGACCCATGGGTGGCCGATAGAAGCGAGGACACCCACGCATCGAATGGAATCACAAAGGGGATAGCGACCTGTTTGCACCAATGGCGTGATATCGCAGAAGGCAGAGGCAACTGGCAAAGTTTTGTGTTCCCGGGCCAGAACGACCTACATTTTAGTGCCAAAGAATAAAACGAGTACATTAAATCTATTAAGCGGAATCAAATTTAACTCTTATTAGACAGATATCCTCAGCATAATTGTCAATCTCTTCGAAGGTAAATAAATCACTTTATTTTATTAAAAAGTTTACCGCTGAAATTTAAATTTATTTCCCCGAAAAATGCACAACATTTCGACTTCAAACCAAAAAAAAAGTAAACATTTAATACTGACCGTTAACCAAACCGTGCAAACGTATCGACATACCAAAGATGGCGATGACGCTTTTGTAAAAATGTCAGCTGTCCACGCTTGACAGTTTGACACTGCCCCCGACATGCAATAACATTTCCGGCAGTTGGCGAATGAAATGCGATAATTAATAAGAAAAAATTTCGCAGTAAACTTCGCCAAGAGCCACACAGACAGCCACCTCAAATTGGTCAACAATTCATGAATATTAACTACTTAAATGTATGTTTATGCGATTCGTATGTCGCGATTCGTGCGCGACGCGACGCGAAAACTATCAGTCGTGCTGGCGGCAATGAACGGAATGCGAGAATAAAAGGTAGTGGCATTAAATTTAATTAGACTTACATACTTTCGCAATATAAAATAATTGACAAAAACAACAAAAAAAAAGAAACAAAGAAAATTCGAAAAAAGTGCACTGCTTGAAATATCAATATTTTTTCGAAAATGCATTAACTCTTAAAAGCTATTAAAGCGAGAGAAAGCGTTCGCAAAGCAACAAGAAATCAGTGCAGCATATATATTTATGTTGCATACATATATATATGTTTATATGTAGCAATTATAGCATGCAAAAAATGGAGCACGCACAGTGGGTTTAGTTAGTGAAATTTTGTGAATAATTTTTTTTAAGGAAATTAAAGAAGTTTATTTTTTTATTTGCCAAAAACAAAACTGTTAGAAAGGGAACTCAGCCTTCATTAAAGCTGTCATTAAAGCAGCGCCATATAGCGATGTGAAATGAATTTCACTTAAGTATTCAATGACATATACCATCTGATCAAATTTGACTCGGACTGGTGCATATTAAACAGCGCTCGCAAACCGAATTGATAAAAATTCCTCGAGTCGTCCATCCTTCTCTGTCGATTACAAAGCATAGACAGATTATGGAAGACTTAAAATCTCTTTTGAAGATTGCTGATTGCCTCAACACATTTTGGTTATGAAGCATGTCAATTTTTGGGAAACCACCTTAAGTAGAGGTCGCAAAAAAGATGCTTGAAAACGTAGCAGAAGATCCTATACACATATATCACGGAAATTTTGAATATGATCTCGAAACTCTCAATTGCGAATAGCACTTCAAAGATGAGAAGAAAACGGAAAAATAGAAGACATCGATTCTTATCACAAGGGTGTGAAATAAACGTTGGCTGGAGCCAATTTTGACACGAAATTTATAGTAAAATTTTAGAAAATTTTATTTCAGTCCGGGTCAAATTTGATCAGATGTGGAAAAGAGCAATAAGTTCAAGTATATGATGACAGAAAAAAATAATATATGGTTAAAATTTTTAAAGGTAAGACCTCTTAAGCTCTAAAGTTAAGCAACCTTTTTCGAACTCAAAGCCACACATAAATGAGACTTTAACTAAATTATTAAAATTTGGTATTCAACTTTTAAAGTATGTCAGCTATTGATTCAGATATTTTTATTTTATTTTTAAGTTTCTGTTATTATATATTATTTTCATATTTTCGATACCAGCATTCCACCAATTTTCTAAACATTTTCCATTCCGTACCACTGTAGTCATGTCAATATGTTTGCCTACAACGTTATTTCATTATGCGTACTTCGCGTTCGGTTTCCGAAACGTTTTTTGTGTCGTGGCTGCTTTATGGCTGCTCGTTCTGATGACAAAATTTATTAATGCCTCGAAGACGCATTGGCATAGTGCATGGTGCACATTATGTCGCCTTGATGCTGTTGCATTGATGCCGCTAATATAATGAGGTTTGTGCTTTTTTCCGGAGCCTATAATAGCGGTGCGGCCAAAATTTCGACGCGAGTAATTTTGGCGGACAACCGCAGGTGTGGTTGTGTGTGTAGGCAATCGTTTGTCGGTGGGTCTGTCAGTCGGTATGCCGTCAATGTCCGAATAATGTCATTGCCTAAGTTTGGCGAGAGTTAATAAATCACAGCGCCGCTGACATATGTCGTAAATGCCAAAGTGAAAAATACAGGCGGGAGCAGAAAAAATAAAAGCGTACATAAATTTTGGCAAAATGCGTACACATTTATGGAAACACATACACATGTATACGAAATAAAAACAAATTGCTGGCACTTACCTGCCTCCGGTGGTGTTTCGTTTCGTTTTTAGATTTTTAGCAAAGCTTGCCAATCAATCAGGTGACAAGCCAAACCAAAGAGTATTAGAGCGGCAAGGCGTGTTGAAGAGGGGTTTAATTTCCAATATAAATTCAAAATACCATTGAAAACCAAATCAAATGTATGTGTGTAGGTGCAAGTGTGTGTGTGCGCTTTGTAAAAAATAATTGGCGAAAATGTCAGGAGAGGTCAAAACGCACCAACACAGCCGCATTTGCATTGAGAAATTTCAATTTTTCAATTTCCCATTTTTTTCCTTTCAAATTTGCATTACATTTGCTGTTGTTATTGCCTTCACGCTGTTGTACTAAATCACGAAAACGCTGTTCGGCCGGCACAAACAAGCGTACATCATTTGGCCGCGCCACACACCCCCACGCATACACATGCCGCGCTGCGCGTTGCTTTTAAATCGCATTAAGTCATGCCGCTCGCTATAATTCGACTACAAAGTTGAGGCGTGTATGGCGGCGAGTAAGCAGTGGACCCACGGTAGCATCTTAGCGTTAAGCCTAACGTCCTGTTTTACTATTTCACATAATGGCATGCACTCCGGTTGCTATTGTTCGTGTTGTTGTTGTTGTTGTTTTATCCACATTTGGCTTTGCGCCGTGTTGTGTTGACGCTAATGGTGTTGCTCGCCAAGTAAGCTGCCTTGTTGTTATGCGTGTTGTTGTTGTTGTCGGCAACACCTTCATTAGCATATTTGGAAATTTGCATTAACACCTTCTGAATTATGTAACTACGTTGAATTTCTGAATGAAATTACCGAAATGTGTACGAATGTACCGAAGACACTTTGGCTGCTGCTACAAGTGCGAGACTTTGTGTGTGTGTGTGGGTTTTGTTTTAGTGCCACAGCCGGAAGAGCGGTCAATTGGGCATGTCTTCAATGTGGCAAGTGTCTCGCATCGTGCCTTCGCGTTCCAGACACAATTGGCAAGTAGCGCATGTCGCATTATAAAAATATAAATAAATATGTTGAAGGTGCAAAAATTGTTGCATAAAGGGTGTTCGAAAAGAAAGCGTCGAATAAGTCATCAAAAACTGATATCTAACATTGAAATATTCAAATTAAAATGTTTTGAGTTATGAATATAATATTTATAATTCTTTATTTAGACTATGGCAGAGTTACTTTTTATTCGTTGCCATATCATCTCAAAGATTTCAAATATGACGATTTTCAATCAGACCACCTTGAGTCAATATCTCCAGTACATTGTATTGACTCTGTCAAAGCCTATTCGTGTTCCTAAGTTAGATCAGTTCTTGTAACTCATCATATCGGTACTCACAAGTTACACATGTACTCACAGAGAATCGTCACCAGGGTGGGAACCCGTCCCAAAGATTTCGAAATTTGATATATCAGAAACAAGAGTAGGCACAAAAGAGCAGAAGAAGGAGTATGAGAAAATAATAAATTCCTTACTTCATCTTTGGAATATATGTATGTATAATATGTGACCTGGTCTACGGAAAGGGGGCTTAGGTGTCAAAAAATCATTTTTTTTTTCGCACGTTAGCTCCCTTTTCGTAGACCAGGTCACATATGTTTTAAAACTCTTTTTTTTTGTGTTCTAAAGTGACATTCGACTTTAGCTAGTCTTTCAGATATTGGTGGACTTTTTCGCAGATCTAAAGTAGAGAATCTTTCTTCCTCTTCCCATATCGTTAAAAAATTCGATGAAATTATGGAAAATATTGATCAGGAAAGGAACTTAATATTCAACATCAAATGGTTTTGAACCATTTAAAAAAGGCTGGCTATAAAAAAAGCTCGATGTTTGGGTACCACATGAATTGTCTGTGAAAAATTTAATGGACCGAATTAACATCTGCGATTCTTTGCTGAAACGAAATGAAATCGAACCATTTCTGAAACGAATGGTAACAGGAGACGAAAAGTGGATCAAATACGACAATAATGTGCGAAAAAGATCATGGTTCAGCTCTGAAAAAGAGCTGCTTCAGTCTGGTCGAACGATTAATTCTACATTTTACTGTCAACATCTGATAAGAGTGAAGCAAGCAACCGAAAAAACGGCCAGAACTGATCAACTGAAAGGGCTTCATCTTCCATCAGGACAACGATAGACCAAACACATTTTTAATGACTCGGCAAAAACTGGAAGAGCTTGGCTGCAGGCCTGATCGTGCACCATCGGACTACCGTTTGTGTGGAGTTGGTTTCAGGAGAATCCTGTGAATTTACTTGACGCAGTTTTTCGCCGAAAAACCAGAAAAGCTTGACACTGATGGAATAATGCCTCTAGCGGAAAAATGGCAAAAAGTGGTCAACCAAAATGGTTCGATTTGGCATATATACTTTCTTCACTTGCTTGCTTACAGCTTACAAGGACTCTAGCTCCAGCAGTATAACTAAAAATGTGTCCCTATAATTCAAATAAAATCCTTCGTTTTCTGACTTAGAGAGCCATTTCTAACATCTTATCTCTTGGATCGTTTGCTGAGATAGTTTCTTCTTACAAAAACTTTTGTTTGAAGCAGAGAATAGACGTTGGTTCTTGTGTAGCAGTAATGAAAAACTATGATATTTATCCCACAAAAATATATATTTCTCCTAAACTTCACCAGCAGTATGGAAGTAGCCTTTAACACACCAGGTCAAGAGACAGCGACTGCGCAGGTTAAGTCATGTTGTCCGATGAAAGAAAACACTCCAGCTTTGAATTTTTCGATTTAGTATCCGCCGGTGGAAGCAGAGGAAGAGGAAGACCTGCACTCAGTTGGATAGATCAGATGAAGAAGATCTGTACTCGGTATCTCGAATTGTTGCCAAATAGCGACTTTCGGGCTTTTGTGAACTCGACTATAGCCCCGTAAGCGGTGTCTGTGCTAGTGAATGAGGAAGATATACAGAGAACTTTGAACAATTAAAACTTGGGTCTAAATAAAACAAGGTGAGATACTCACGAGAAACCATTTGAAGTCTTTTTATTACAAATAATGACGATTAACGGTATTAACAATTTTCAAAAACTAAAATCTAATAACACTGTTAAGTCGAAACATTATCAAAAAGGACTATCTCAGATATGGATAATTAGTGATTGAATTTTGATGGTCTATATGTTTTGAGAACATTGTGACAGCTTTTCGAAAATGGCCTCAAGCTTGATCCTTTCCACTATTTTCAAGTCCATCTGTCAATCTAATAGGGGCGAAAAAAATAAAGAAAACCAATTTAGTCAAAATTATTTTATAATGATCCTACAATACTATATGAACAGTTTCCTATGTTTCCTGCAATGTCAAGTCCCGTATTCCTCGCATATAATGGAAAGTAAGTCAGGGTCTGCCTTCCACCATAATTTTCTCAGTTTTCGAGCAACATTCCTAGCGGCCTGCCTCATGAAGGCAAGCATGCGAAAAAGCAACAATTATGCAATCATGTTGCAACAACCTTATACACATACATACATATACACTTATGTGTTAATACCAACATAATAAGCTAAAAGACAGCGAAGCAGCAAAGGTGAAGGCAATAACAACCGTGTCTACGACTACTGGCCATCGCGCTGGCCACGCTATGTCAGCGCACATGCACATACAAACATACATACATGTGCACATGTGGCACTCACAGCCGGTGCGAGTTGTGTATTGCTGCTCAGCAATGGTGCGCATTGCATATTGCAACATTTATTATGCAACATTGCAACAGACGGCAACGCAACATTTTCGCTTGCAACTTTTGCTGCAGCCGTAAATTACAGCCGGAGCGAGGCGGCAACAAAGGAAGTGCGCTGTAGTGTGGTGTAAATGTGCGATTGCGATGGGCTGGCCGCATTGGTGTCGGCAATGACGGCTGTACATTGTGCCACGTCGCCTGCCGTCTGCCGCCTGTTGCCACTAGCCCGTTATGGTCGTAGCCGTTGCTGTTGTCATCGTCATACTGAATTATTACATCGACACGAGATGTTGCACGCGCGATTTCGTGAGTGCATCTTATAATGCTATTAATTATTTGCATGTATCACCTTAAAATGTCAACGCTGTTGCTGGATGCCAGCTCGCTGGCTGGTCGTGGCCCGTTCAATAGGATCTGCATGCGGCCGAGATGTCGCTGGTGGGTTATCATTGACGGTATGGCTGTGCGTTTGCTTAACGCAGCGCCAGACGCACATTTTAATGGCTGATATTTCGTGGTCTTCTGTTGCTCCAACAGATATTGCTGTCGCTTGGCACCGGTTGCGTGCGCCTCTGGATTGTGATAGAACATTCGCTGGGAGTACTGGCGTTGCTGCGATAGTATGCTGCATTCGCACGGTGGATTTAGCGGAGACGGTGACCAAATGCGTCTGCTGGAGGCACAACGCAACGCAAACACACCGCGTACGGCGAATTTCACAAAATTTAATTTAGACAACATAACGTTAATGCCAAATAAGTAACGCTTAGAATTTTTATTAACTAAAGTTAACGTTTAATTTCGATTGCACGATTTGTATTAATAAACTTTTGCACATTTGTCTGTTTATCTTCTAAGAATTTTTTAAAAAATTTTAAGCTTTTCAATTGACAACTTATTATTTGGCTTCATTTCAGTTTTATTTTTGAAAAATAATTACTTTCGTAAAAGTTTTTGTTAGAAATGATGACTTCAGTACAATTCTTGTGGCTGCAGTGAGAATGCGTGGGAAGAGTGTTTGCCATTTTGTGGACCTAGTACAATTTTTTTCCATCCCTTGCAGTCAGTATAAGGTCTCCACCGCTAGCTTATAAATCATCTCTCTTCCGCGGATCAGTTCAAGAAGCACTTTCAAGTAATATACTGAGTAGTCGAAAAAGTAGTTTTGATTCAATGGTTCGCTCGCTTTCGTTTCAATTCCGATACCTGAAGTTGACCTATCCCTGAAAAAGTCGATGAAATTATGGAAAATATTGGCCACGACCGTCACATAAGCAGCCATGATATCGCTAAGGAACATTCGTTACCAAACGATTTTGAACCTTTTAAAACAAGCTGAGCACAAAAAGAAGCTCGATGCTTGGGTGCCACATGCATTTTCTGTGAAACATTTAATGGACCGAATTAACATCTGCGATTCTTTGCTGGCACGAAATGAAATCGAACAATTTCTGAAGCGAATGGTAACAAAAGACAAAAAGTGGATCAAATTTGACAATATAGTGCGAAAAAGATTAAAGTCCAAGCCTGGTTAAGCTCAACAAATGGTCGCAAAGCCAGAATTGACACTTCAAAAGTTTATGCTGAGTGTTTGGCGGGATTGGAAAGGAATCATCCACTATGAGCTGCACCAGCCTGGTCGAACGATTGATTTTACTGTTCTATTCTACTGATTATTATCAACAACTGATGAGATTGAAGCGAGCAATCGAAAAATAACAGCTGGAACTGATCCACAGAAAGGAATTCATCTTCCATTAGGACAACGTTCGACCACACACATCTTTGACGACTCGGCAAAAACTGGAAGAGCTTGGCTGGGATGATTTGATGCATCCACCATATAGCTCTGACCTTGCACCGTCGGACTACCATTTGTTTCGGTCAATGCAGAACTCCCTTATATTTACCTCATTTCGCCGCAATGGTAGGTATCAGAATGATTCTTGTCCACTAGGCTTTCATTCCGTAATGATACATATTTATCTTGCCGGATCAAAATTCTCAAAAATTCAATGGAAGAATGCGAGGTGGAATTATATAGGCACTTTCTTCTCAACTATTCAGGTTATGTCAAAATAAGGTTGAAGCATCTCGGTTGCCATACTTTTTACGAGTCCGGAATAGTTGGCTGGAATTGAATATTGACCGCTTCAATGAAGGAGTTCTTGGTAGCACAACGGACAGGCGTCTTTAGATGTTTAAATGGGATTATTCGTGGTCTCATAAAAAATCAGCCTATTTATATAACCTAACTTAACTTAAAGACTGTCAACTTACTGCGAAGTGAAGTTGGCTTTTAAAAATTATTTGGGAAATGTTTTTTGTTTTTTTTTTGCTTTTTGAAGTAACAAACAATCTTTGAAAACTAGTTCGTTTTGCATGTCGAATGATTCGGATTACGAAATCTAACTTAATCAGAATATAATACATGGCGACTTCCCTTTCTCTATGTTTGATTAATGAAATACCTTGATGATCCGAAACACCCAATATAAAATATTTTCAAAATGACCAACTGTATTTATCCCCAGTCATTCTGTTTATCATCAATCAATAATAACTTTGTTCTAAGGTACGTTTGTAGTTCACGGTGTTTACCAATAAATCGGGTCAGTAGAACTCTAGTCTCACGGCAGAGGTTCTACAAAAAATCCATGCCTCTACTAGATAAGATCAATGACTCATGGAGGTCCTGGGATTAAATGTACCCATTAAAAAATAATTATCAAAATCGGAATACCAAAAACCTTAAGGACATTGAGCTTAAACTTTAACACTTAGTGCCTGCAAAACCCTGCTTTTCCCATTGGAGCAAATAATATTCACTTTCGGCCAAACTTTACTTAATCCTAACCACTTTCTTCCCGCACATTCGCCAATTTTTCAGCGCGTCCGGAAGAAAAGAATTTACTCATTATGCACACGCGTGAACCTCGAAAATTGCATAATGTCCACACAAACACACAGGCGGCGGGCACACTCGTGCACCCTGCTCATGCGGGCATTGCAACTTAGGTAGTGTCATCGCATGGTTTACAGACTCCGTGCAACATTGCACAATTTTCACGCCACAGTTTCACGCTTTTCTAATTGTGTGTTCTTGGCTAGCACAGGTACATATGTGCATATCTTGCCACATGTTGTTGCCATTGCTGTCGGCGTTTTGGGATGATGCTTCACTTTTTTCATGGCTCGCTCGCTGGCTGGCTGGCTCGCCTTTGCCATAGGTGGTTAGATACCGTTGTTGCACTTGTAATGCTTTGCATGCGCTGAGCGGGAAAAAAATGGGAATCGCCGCAAGAAAGGTGTGATCATGGCAACACTTCCTGTTGCCGACTGGTGCTAAATCGCCAACTTGCCACAGCGGCACATCCACACCGCTGTTGTCGACGTCACCGCCGTTGTCGTAGTCGGAATCACCGCATTTGTTCATTTGTTTTGCGGTTTGTTAGTTGGTCGGTCGGTTGGCTGGTTGGTTGCCTGGTTTGTTAGACCAAAAATGGTTGCAACACGCGCAGTGATAATATTTAAGGAAGCGTTTTACATGTGCATCAAATTGCAACGTCGCACTGTGCAACACACACCAACACATGGCTGCGCATATAGCAACTCATATGAGCGCGCACATTATTTACAACTGCAGCAAACGACAACAACAACAACAGCAACACCAACAACAAAAAATGGCATTAAGCAGCAACTTTGCTCTTCTCAGCATAGTTTATCGTTGCCACAAATACACTTTTATGCGCATTTATGTTGTTGTTGTTGTTCGTGTGTCTGCTGTTGTTGCTTTGGTTAACTTGCTGATTATCCCTTTTTGCGCTTTTGTTCTGCTGCCGTGTTTGTCGTGTGAAAAACATGCATTTTCTAACTCCTCTCCGGCATTTCTCCATTTTCGGCTCGTTAGTTTTGTTGCACGTTTGGTTTTTGTGTGATTTTTTCTCCCGTCGCCGCTGTGGGTTGAGTCCTTGCGCAAGTTGGCAATAAATTTTACATTATTGCTGATGTTGTTGTTGTTGCTATGGTGATGTGTCTGCCGCTGTTGTTGCAAGTACGTGTGTGTGTGTGTTGCTGTTGTTTGTTTAAAGCTCTTGTTGCGGCTGCTGTTCTTTCTCAGCGCTTATCTGCTGCATCGTGGCGTGAATTGCTTATGTTTTGTGGGCGAACGCTAAAAACGACAACAACAACAATGTGAAAAGTAAATACTGCACTTTTCGCATTTCCACTCCAGCGATTTGTGTCAACAGTAAACATTCGGGCATGATTAAAGTATTAGATTAACACCACTTTACGGGGCACATGTGGCAAGCATTAAATTAAAACATAAATAGAGTAAAATAATAATGTCTTAGGAAACAGTATGCTCATAATCAAGCAATATACTCAATCATATGTATGTATATATTTTGGTAAGGGATGACCAGAGGGATGCCTTTGCGTTTCTAGTAGTTCCAAAAACTTCCCTTTCTTAAAAGAATTCGTTTTGAATTTGTTGACCAATATTTACTAGTTTGGTCTTAACATGAAAAATCCGTCTCACCACCTTTGCTTCATAGTTTCTTGCTATGAACCTGGTTTATAAAAGCCTTGTCAACTGGTGATTCAAGAGCTACAGGAACATCTTGTTTAGGTTAGAAGTAGTTTTTTTGTAGGGGAATATTTCACCACTGACAGCAAAACCCACCTCTCCAGGGTATCATTGTATGTACTCGTATATTTCATATCTATGACTGTCTCTCTTAATACTGATTTCTGTCATCTTAACTTTACTTACAATTTGTCAGAGGGTCCAAAATGGACTGCGGAGTAAAAGGAGTAAACTATAATGATCTTGGCATATCACTTTTTATTCAGCTACCATCTTCCAAGTAGAAGTACGAGGTATAGAGAATGTTGAGTATTATTCAGAAGGTACTGCAGACCCCGCCGACACCAAATCTTATTACAGCGTTGTCAACAGCGTAGTCAGGAAGGCTTTAAGCTCACTGAAAGGTGAAGTCCACTTGTCCATAATTTGCGTTTACAGGAACGACGAATCCAAGGGGGAGTTAATACCATGCCCACTGGGAACACCTAAAAGAGCTTTATACATATGTATGTGGGTTCGTAACCCAGTTTCTGTGGGTTCGACCCTAATAAAAACGCACTTCGTCTTTTTTCTTAATGTTTATTTCACTTTCACGTTGACTTATTTCGTATTACAACTGTAGTTGTTCTTAGATAAGTAGTTAATTGATAAACACAAATATAGTCTGGTGTTGTAAAATGCACAATTAAGTCTGATATTGCAAAAGTAAATCTGATATTGAAAAATGCATAATTAAGTCTGATATTGAACACAAGTAAATCTGATATTGAAAAAGTAAATCTGATATTGAAAAATGCACAAGTAAGTCTGATATTGAAAAATGCACAACCGCACGCTGCTAAGCTCAGAGTCAGAATGTCGTCCTGTCAGCGTCCGCGGGTTGGCTACCTGGTTCGAGTCAGCGTTGTTTATTTTGTAATGCGCACGGTTGCTATATTTAGCACGGTCGCATTCTGTTCGTACGCGATCTTGTTGACCGTACGGTCGAGTCTACTGATCCCACATTCGGCCGTCCTGATGGTTCATTCGCCCCGAATGAATCGCACCATTTTTTCATGTATTCCGACACTGTGATAGTTTTGTGCGGTCCTTCGTGGTCTCCAACTTTCCTTACCTCGTACCTGCCATGTTTAAGCGTAGCAGTCACCTTGTAAGGACCCAAGAATTTAGGTTTCAACTTTAACCCCGGTCCGAATTGAGTTCTCTTAATTGCGACTAGGTCATTCGTTTTATATTGAGTTTCAGGTCTTCTCTTAGAATTATAGTTTCTACAATTTTCTTGTTGCAGTTTTTGAATGTTATTCTGTGCTTCTCTTCTTAAACTGTCTCTTTCTCTATCAATTTCTTCCACTGTCTCATTTCGTAATAATTCTCTTAATTCTAAATCATCAGTACTGCGCATGTCTAACCCCGTCAAAATTGTAAACGGAGTGATTTTTGTACTCCTAGGGGGTGTGTTATTAATAATTTGCTGAACACGTCCTACAAACTTATACCACTGAGATGGGTTTTCTTGTGATAATTTTGCTAGCATAGGAACTACAATCTTGTGGATTCGTTCGACTTGTCCATTCCCTCTCGGTACGCCTGTTGCTATAAGTAAGTGCTGAATTCCATTTGCTTTGCAATACTCTGCGAACGCTTCTGACGTGAACGCAGTTCCCCTGTCTGAAATTATTCTCCTCGGGTTACCAAATGTAATCGACAATTTTACCAAACAATCAATAACTGATGCACTATCTGTTGACTTTACCGGGAATAACCAAACAAATTTCGAAAAACTGTCTACAATAACTAATATATGTTTGTATTTTTTTGTGGTTAATTCCATCGGTCCTACATGGTCAATGTGAAAAGTTGCTAAAGGTGTGTTTTCTTTATCTATTGGTGAAAGAAACCCTTCTTTTTTACCCATTTTGCTTTCATTGATGATGCACTCAACACAATTTCTAACCACTCTCTCCACCTTGGAACGCAAATTTGGAATAAAAAATTCTTTTTCCAGACAATCTTGAGTTTTTTTTATGCCATAGTGTCCTTTTCTATGAGCTAACCTAATAATTTCTTCCTCCATCCCTGTTGGTACTACTAGCAACTCTAATACTGGGTCTTTGTACAATAAGTCATATTTCACGAAAAAATCCATATACTCTTCCTTCTCAAGTACTTTGCGGATCGCTTTTACCCACTCGTCACTTAATTGAGCTTCTTTTAACTGGTGTCTCATAGAGTCCTCTATTAGTAAACAAGAAATTCGACTCAAGGCGTCTACGTGCCTCATTTTTGTTCCGGATCGGTGCTCGATAGTAAACGAAAAGTCTTGAAGAAAAATAGACCATCTCGAAACCCTTAGAGGAACTTCACTCTTTTTCATCGTTTGAGCGAACGCGTTACAATCAGTTATGATTTTAAAATGTATGCCCAATAGATATATACGCCACTTTTTAAAGCCTCTATGATAGCTAAAACCTCTAGCTCGTATGAATGGTATTTTTCCTCCTGTGGAGTTGTCCGGCGACTCATGTATTGTACTGGATGATACTGTTGATCAGTTGAGTCTTTTTGCAACAATACCGCCCCATATCCATACATGCTCGCATCTGAATGTACTTCGGTCCCTGCCTGCGGATCGTATAGTTTAAGTACTGGCGCACTTGTCAACGCTACCTTTAGTTGTTCAACTGCCAAAAGTTCTTCGTCACCCATTTTAAACCTAACGCTCTTCCGCAACTAAGTCCGTAAGTGGCCTAGCTTTCAACGCGTAATCCGCCACGAACCTTCGAAAATATGAAGTTAATCCCAAAAACGCTGAACCGACTTCACATTATTAGGGATTGGAAAGTTTGACACCGCTCGTATTTTCTCCTCTGAAGGCTTTATAGTTCCCTTTTCTACTATATACCCCAAGAAGGACACTTTTTCCTTTAAAAACTGGCATTTGTCCCAACGTATTCGTAAACCATATTCTGACGCGCGTTTCAACACAAGCTCAAGTTTCTGAATATTAGTCTCCTCATCTTTGGCGGGCACAATAATATCGTCCATATACACGATAATAGTACCGTCCTGTATTAAATCTCTGAAAACTGAACAAACGAATCGACAAAAAACTGCAGGAGAATTCGAAATGCCAAACGGAACGTATAAAAACTCATATTGACCATGGTGGGTAACAAATGATGTAAATTTTTGAGACTCGCGTGAGACTGGCACATGGAAGAATCCATTAGCCAAATCTAAAGTTGTAAAAATCTTTGCGCTCTGTAAACGTTCTAGGACATCGTCAATCAATACCATAGGAAAATTATCCTTCACTATTTTCTGGTTTAACTTTCGGTAATCGCAACACATTCTTTTAGACCCATCTTTCTTCGGTACTAATACTATAGGAGAAGCATACTCTGAAGTGCTCTGCCGTATTATACCCTCCTCTAACCATTGACTAACCTGATTTTCAATAAAACACTGATCTGCATAAGGTACTCGTCTAGGGGTAGTGTACACTGGTACATCATCTGTAAGAATAATTTTCATAACAACGGGGCTTTTTATTTTCTTCATAGGTGAATACGTATTAATCATTGATAATAAAACCGTAGATTGGTCTCTATTCAAATGAGTTAAGTCTGCTACCGGTTTATTCTTTTCTTCTTCTTCTATAGAGAAACAAATACTTTTAAATTCTGTAAACAGATCTCTCTGATTTTGCGAGTGGTCGGGGTTAACAGGTCGCTTAACAAAAATTGCGTCACCTTCCCTTACCAACATGTCAACTTTTCCCAATACACTGTTACCTATTATAGCAGCATAACGCAAATCTTTTTCTTTAACTACATGGAAATTGATGTTCAGTTTAATATCGTCTATGTTCATATCTAAATCGAAACTTCCTACTGTAAAAATAACACTATCTTTTAGTCCCACTAAACGTCTTTTGTCGTTGCTTAATTGAACATCCTGCTTAAGGCACATAAAAGTATCATAACGCATAATACAAAGATCACTGCCAGTGTCAACTAACGCAGAAAAAGTAAAACCATTTTGTTGAATGTTCTTAAATATTAATCCGCCTACATCCCTTATTACATTTATATTTTTTCTTGTTTAATTATGCTGTTCGGTAAATTATTACTTGTACATTCAAAAGAACGATGACCTATCTTGTTACACTTGTAACAACGATACTGCTTACCCGTGACAATTTTTTGCAAAATGTGTCCCTTCACCACACTTAAAACATTTCTTGTTTTCCCTGTATTACTATCTACTTTGACATCTGAACGCCTAGACTCAGATTGATTCTGAAAAACTTTAGGCTGATGTTGTTGCATCAACCGAACTTTTTCGTATATCTTGATTTGATTCTTAAGTTCACTAATCGTTCTGGCTTGATATAAAACAGCTTTGTTTATTTTGGAATCTGAAATACCATTCACGAAATATTCTATAATACTTTCATCATCGATTGCAATAGGTTTACCAACTTCAATTAAACTGTATAAATACTCAAGAAACGATTCTGATACTTTTTGACGACGATTCCTTAAACGATTGTGTATTTCCGCTGAAGACAGTTTCACCCCAAACTCTTCAACAAGTATCTTTTTTAAAGACGACCAATTGCGTATACCACTTACGCCCCTAATAAACGACTTAGCTGCGCCCTTTAAGAGTTGTTTTGCGTAAATAAACATTTGTAACTCATTCCACCCTACTGTGGCCGCATTATCTTCGAATTCAATTACCCACTGATTAACGTCTAGTGAGTCCGTACCAGTAAATGAAGTTATACTATCTTCAATATCTCTCAATGTAAAGTGTGAAATGTTCCTAACACGCGGACCTACGCTTTCTACGCCTTCATACTGACCAGCACTCGATTCATCGTCGCTGAACTCAGCATCACTCAGGCCAAAATGTCGGATCAGGCGGGTCTGTAGGTCTGATTTCTTCCCGTTCGTTGTCAGTCCCAGTTCTACGCATTTTTCTCTCAGCAACGCTAACGTCATAGCCTTAATGGTTTCAGTATCCATGTTGGGTTATGAACGTTTACAAATAATCTTATAATAAAAATCTTTTATAATATATAATATAATATAATTATAATTTTTAAATTTTCTTTTAAATTTAATAGCAAATTGGTTTTTTAACATTTAATGTTTTAAATTTTTGCATTAAAAACGTATTTAATCGTATATGCTACGATACATTTACAATTATTAGTCAGTACTAATATGTATCGCCGTTACTGTAGCTTCTAAAAGCCGAATCATTAATTGGAAAAACTTGTTTAATCGTATATGCTACGACATTTACAATTTTCAATAAGTACTAATATGTATCGCCGTTACAGTAGCTTATAAGCCGAATCGCTAATAGGAAATAAACAATCTACTTTCTTATATTTTCCTAATTAGACACTTACTGGAATCTTCGCTAGTAGTCGATGCCACTCTTCTTCCTTTTCGCTCTGCTTGCTCACCGCTTTGACTCGTACCTATTCCTCTTCTGGAATCTTCGCTAGTAATCAAAATTACTCTTCTTTACCTCGCTTTTGCTTATTCTGCTACTGC